>JACXGM010012309.1:9140-24284 GCA_016801145.1 Umbra pygmaea | reverse complement strand
GTGTGTGTGTGTGTGTGTGTGTGTGTGTGTATGTGTGTGTGTGTGAAGGACAGCTCATATTAATGGCTGGAACTAAATGAATGGACTGGTACTAAATATCCAACATATGGTGTCCATGTGTATTATGGGCTGTTCTTTCCTCAACAGCTTGCACACATATACACGCAAATGCGCACGCACGCCAACAAAATGTAATATCTTTTGATAATTTCTCAACATATATTTTGCAAATCCTCTGATAGTAGAACTTGGATCCAACACTGGTCATCATTATGGTTTCTATTTTGTTGTGTCATTAACAATGTTGGGGTTAGGTAATATTGTAACATATTTGGAGTTAGGTACTGCAACAGGTTTGGGGTTAGATGCTGTAACAGTGCTGGGGTTAGATACAGTAAAATTGTTGGGGTTGGATACTGGAAACAGTGTTGGGGTTAGATAAAGTAACAGTTTGGGATTCGATACTGTAACAGTTTTTGGGTTAGACACTGTAACAGTATTGGGGTTAGATACTGCAACCGTTTTGGGGTTAGATACTGTAACAGTGTTGCGGTTAGATAGTGCAACAGTTTTGGGATTAGATACAGCAACAGTGTTGGGGTTAGATACTGCAACAGTGTTGGGGTTAGATAAAGTAACAGTTTGGGATTCGATACTGTAACAGTTTTTGGGTTAGACACTGTAACAGTATTGGGGTTAGATACTGCAACCGTTTTGGGGTTAGATACTGTAACAGTGTTGCGGTTAGATAGTGCAACAGTTTTGGGATTAGATACAGCAACAGTGTTGGGGTTAGATACTGCAACAGTGTACAGTGTTGGGGTTAGATACTGCAACCATGACAGACATGTGGAACAATGCACCACACGGAGGCCCATATAATTATCATATAATTATCAACGTTTCTGACGGGTGAAATAACAATCAGAAAACACACACAAAATGTTTGAGACTGTGAATAGATTTCTATTCTTCTATGAAGATGCTGTGTGCGTTTATCCTCAGTGAAGGGTGACATCCAGGAAGGGGCTGTTGGGGTATTGGGCTCCCCAGGAGCACCTCCCCAGTCAGGTCCAAATAGAGACCTAGCAAGCCGGCCTAGTAGCAGTGGCTGAATGGAGCTGCATTAGCAGGCATCCCACAGAGACACAGAGCACATTGAGCTGACACTCACGGGCCATGGACCAGTCAGGGAGATTAAACGCAGTGCCATCACCCAGGCTAAGCCACCTGCAGGAAGGACGCAGGCAGAGACACTTACTGTTGCTGGTTGCTTCATTAAGAGACGCCTTTTGTCCATTCCAGCCTTTGTTGTCCATCTGTGGCCGTGACAGTTGGGTGATGGCAGGATGGAGTATGGGGAAAGGGGGAAGGCATTGAGAGAAGGAGCCAGAGTTAAACAACAGAATTTCTGTATGTCAGATAAGTTCCATATTATCACTCTGAATACGAGACAACAATGGTTTTGAAGCTGACAGAACATGTTTGAATAACAAAATATCTATCCCACAGCCAATTGATCAGGTGGGTTTCCATCCAAAACCTTTCACCCGATGGCCCAACTTATCAGTGTGTCTACCATGTAAAGGCTGAGGAGATGACTCTTCAGCAAATGAATGCCACATCTCTGGAGCTACTGCAATTCTCAACTGATAGTGTCTACCGAGAATGCTTTGTATTCCAGGACTAACCTAATCTGCCTGGGTAGATGTGTATCTTAATAGTATTAGTCTGGCTAGATTTACACATAGCTATGTTGGCCTGGTTGTGTAATTGCAGTTTTAGATAGTTGCCCACAGACAGTCCCACAAGACTATTATGGAAGTGAGTTATAGATCACATTCTGTGCATAACTACACAATGTTGTCAGAACATATATTTTATCACAAACCACCAGTCAAATGTCTGGAGAAATTAGGATTTAGTGGGTGACTCATCAGAGTAGTCTCAAAAGATTAGCTCTGGAAAAAAATAAGATAACACTGCAAAAATAAAAAACTGTCTCTTGTTTAACTATTGATAGGTATGTGTTTGGGTAATCAGCCAATCATGTAGCAGCACATTAATGCATTTAGGCATGTGGACATGGTCAAGACAATCTGCTGAATTTCAAATCAAGCATGAGAATGGAGAGGAAAGGGGATTGAAGTGACTTCGAACGTGGCATTTTTGTTAGAGCCAGACAGGCTGGTTTGAGTATTTCAGGAAGTGTTGATCTACTGGTATTTTCTCGCACAACTGAGCGGCAGTTCTTGAACGGGGAAAATGCCTTGTTGATGGCAGAGGTCAGAGGAGAATGGCCAGACTGATTCGAGCTTATAGAAAGGCAACAGTAACTCAAATAGCCACTCGTTACAACAAAGGTATGCAGAAGAGTATCACTACAATTTGCATGGGCTCTCCACAATTGGACAATAAAAGATTGGGAAAACATTGCCTGGTCTGATTAGTCTGGATTTCTTCTGCAACATTCAGAGGGTAGGTTCAGAATTTGGCGTAAACAACATGAAAGCAAAGTTCTAGCCTGCCTTGTATCAACAGTTCAGGCTGGTGGTGGTGTAATGGTGTAGGAGATATTTTCTTAGCACACTTTAGGCCCCATAGTACCAACTGAGCATTCACTGCTTTTCCTTCCTTGAACCACTTTCAATAGGTACTGGCATGAGAATTTGAGCGACTTTGACAAGGGCCAAATTGTGATGGACAGACAACTGGGTCAGGGCATCTCCAAAACTGCAGCTCTTGTGGGGTGTTCCTGGTCTGTAGTGGTTAGTAGCTAACAAAAGTGGTCAAAGGAAGGAAAAGCAATGAACCGCCAACAGGGACATGGCTCATTAATGAACGTGGGGAGCGAAGGATGGCCCGCCTGGTGCGATCCAACAGACGAGCAACTTGAGCTCAAATTGCTGAAAAGGTTCATGCTGGTTCTGTTAAAAAATGTGTCAGAACACAGTGCATCACAGGTTGTTGTGTATGTGGCTGCTGTTTAATACAATATTTTAATAACATACTTAAAAGAGCGGCTTATATTATTTTTAAAATGATGAGGCCCATTAGAACTTATGCTTTGTAACAGTTGAACTATACATACAATCCAATTAATCAATTTAGGCACTACTAATATATCCAAACCCCATATATATATAATGTATATATGTGTATCTAAAATGTGTATGTATAAATATAATAAAAATATATGAACATTAATTACAAAAGCAAAATTGGGTTTTATAATGCTATTAAATATGGTTCATATTTCAGAGTGTGTAATAACTGTGTAGTAATATGTATTATTACTGTTTTATAATCTGTTAAAACATCTGTGGGCAGGTGGACGCCTTGTATACCAACTGTAGTGGCAATGAATTGGCTGCATACCATTTCTGTTATAACAGTATATAAGCTAGTAAAATATGTTATAACCTCTGTGGGGCTCTGTGGGCAGGTAGAAGCCTTGTATCCCAGCTGTAGAAGCATGGCCTCAGCTGCGTTCCGTTTCGCCACCTTTTTATTAGGCCCTGTTCCCGTAGCAACCTCTCCGCACACCTTCACCTGCACAGACAACACACCAACAAACAACAGGATGTTTATGAGATGTTGTGTAGTTCTATGACATCCTTTCAAACAGTACATTTCCCATTATACCATAAATTGTTTGGGGTTGCATTAATAAAAATTTTCCACAAACTCCTTGTTTTTCAGTTTGTGAAAACATGTGTGTGTGTGTGTGTGTGTGTGTGTTTGTTTGACTAAAGAGTCCAGGTCTTTAAACAGTGTCTACTTGATTTAAACAGCATGCTGCTGTAAATGTGACTGATATTAAACAGTGTGCTTGGTACATGTGACTGATATTAAAGTGTGTTTGGTACATGTGACTGATATTCAAAAGTGTGCTTGGTACATGTGACTGATATTAAATAGTGTGCTTGGTACATGTGACTGATATTAAACCGTGTGCTTGGTACATGTGACTGATATTAAAGTGTGTTTGGTACATGTGACTGATATTCAAAAGTGTGCTTGGTACATGTGACTGATATTAAATAGTGTGCTTGGTACATGTGACTGATATTAAACAGTGTGCTTGGTACATGTGAGTGATATTAAAGTGTGCTTGGTACATGTGAGTGATATTAAAAAGTGTGCTTGGTACATGTGACTAATATTAAACAATGTGCTTGGTACACGTGACCAATATTAAATAGCGTTCTTGGTACATGTGACTGATATTAAAAAGTGTGCTTGGTACATGTGACTGATATTAAACAGTGTGCTTGGTACACGTGACCGATATTAAACTGCATTCTTGATTCATGTGAGTGATATTAAAAAGTGTGCTTGCTACATGTGACTAATATTAAACAGTGTGCTTGGTACATGTGAGTGATATTAAAAAGTGTGCTTGGTACATTTGACTGATATTAAACAGTGTGCTTGGTACATGTGACTGATATTTAACAGTGTGCTTGGTACATGTGACTAATATTAAACAGCGTGCTTGGTACATGTGGCCGATATTTAACAGCGTTCTTGGTACATGTGACTGATATTTAACAGCGTTCTTGGTACATGTGGCCGATATTTAACAGCGTTCTTGGTACATGTGACTAATATTAAACAGTGTGCTTGGTACATGTGGCCAATATTTACCAGCGTTCTTGGTACATGTGACTAATATTAAACAGTGTGCTTGGTACATGTGGCCAATATTCAACAGCGTTCTTGGTACATGTGACTGATATTTAACAGCATTCTTGGTAGATGTGGCCGATATTTAACAGCGTTCTTGGTACATGTGGCCGATATTTAACAGCGTTCTTGGTACATGTGACTGATATTTAACAGCGTTCTTGGTACATGTGACCGATATTTAACAGCGTTCTTGGTACATGTGGCCGATATTTAACAGCGTTCTTGGTACATGTGGCCGATATTTAACAGCGTTCTTGGTACATGTGACTGATATTTAACAGTGTTCTTGGTACATGTCACCGATATTTAACAGCGTTCTTGGTACATGTGGCCGATATTTAACAGCGTTCTTGGTAGATGTGACCGATATTAAACAAATTCATGATGCCCCCAATGAAGTGCAATTCCCCACTGCCGTGCTTTACTCTGGGTACCATGCATCTTTCATCATACTTTTCCGAAACGTGTTCTACAGCTTTAGCTAACTCTGATGAATTTGCATGGCGATTTTTATCCTAAACTCTTTTTAGGACAAAACGCTCGTCTCAATGTGTTAGCTTCCGTGGACGGCCTGGATGTCTCAGACTGCTTGCCACAAGTCCATCCTTTTTAAATAACTTTTTCTACTGTATTCCGACTGATAAGCAATGCTTTACTAATTATCTTGTAGCCCTGACTTTGTATGTATAAAGCAATTACTTTCTTTAAAGTCTTGTGAAATTTCTTTTCCATGTGGTGCCATAATTGTCAGCATTGACTGGGTGGAAATTGTATAGGTTTAATACCACCATTAATTGTCAATTATGTTGCAGCAACCTGTGTGACGATTGGTTAGCGTCATCTGTTGTTGAATTCCAGTTAATTAGCATTTTACTAAGTTTAATTCCTAAAAGCTTCATTGGGGTGTACTCATTTTTGCACCATGGTCATAAATCCCTTTGCAAATAAACTTTACATTTTATTGTTTTATACTGACTAATCTATGGAAAGCATTGCATCTGAAGAGAGACACATAATTTTCTGAGACATTTGTTAGGGTGTACTCATTTACACTGAGTACTGTATATGTTTTCTATTACATGGCCCTATTAGGTTGTCTTTTTACTGTTAGGATTAAAGAACTAACCACCCCTCATGAACAGGTCTCCATGTGACCTCCCTGTCAGAACTACCCAGTCCACAATGCCTTCATACCTGCATGATGAACTCCCGGCGTCGGGGCATTCCCCTCTCAGACAGCAACATGTATTCTGGCTCTTTCTCCTTTTTGGCCTGTTGGATCTGGGCCAGCCTGCTGATGGGGTTCATCCCCTGGCCGTAGTCTGGACCCGTCTGGGGGAGGGGTCAAATATGTGTCATTATCAACTGAGTAAAACGTTAAAATCTGGTGCACTGGAGGACTCAGAACTATCTTGTTTAGGGGCCCTGGTACCTTTAGGATCGTCTTGGGGCGTTTCTTGTAGTGTAGTTTGGGTTTCTCAACCACTGGGACAAACGGAAGCTTCTTCAGGTCCTGGAGGACGGACAGAGCAGCCCTCTTCTTGGACAGCTTCTTACTGTTACCTTCCCCCTCTGCTGAGAACTCCCCCACGGAAACACGCGTCACAAAGCTCTTCATGTGGGGGGGGCCGCTCTCCTTCAGCACCTGTGGACGTATGAGCAGACGTAAGAGGAGAAGACGAGGAGAAAACCAATCTGGCCACGTTGGATCATATCCAATGACACATGTGTAAATCTCTCTCCTCACATACTCACACGAGTGGAGTTAACATATTCTTAGATGCTCCAGAGAGCAGGGCTCCGTTTCCTGTGTGTGTAGGCAGTGAGGTTTTCTGCTCTCTAACATGGGGGGAATATAGGCTTTCACACTCTGATGTGCTGCACTGCCTGTTTACTGGAGCTCCCTCTGTCCCTGCTGAGCACTGGAGGCTAGGGGGGGTATGGACCCAGGAGGGTGCTGGGCCTGGTTTGAATCCGGTTCATACTGGAGCACACCTGTTCCAAACCACTGAACCGTGGGGAAGGGGGGGCTGGAGAGGTGTGGGGTGTCGGGGGGGTGCTACGTACCCATGACGGGGGGGGCTTGAGACCTTTTCAGGTCTGCTATCATTATTGTGTTGCACCATTTCGGCTACAGAAACAAATCAATGCAAATAAATGGTAACATGAAAGACAAAAAAAAGATTTTTTTTACTTTAACGTTAAAGATGGCTTCCGCGATATTAGGTGATATTTATGCCTGTTTAGTCCTCTGGGTTCTAAAGAATGTCAATGTAGGTGCTGTCAGGCTACAACGGAGTCCCCGCTTGGTACTGTGTGTCCTTCTCTGAGGTGTCTAGTGGTTGGGCCTGCCTTGCAACCTCATTGACCTCACTGTGCAGCTATAGTTGTCCTCTGATGTGGAGACTCCCTGCCTGATGTTAGGTTAGACTACGGCTACCATAGCAGTGAGAAACACCATTGGGTTTCAAGCTAACTGTGATAAGACATTGATTCTACATAAACTGTGCATATAATATAAGCTATATACTACACATTCAGACTAAAATGGGGGGCCTAAAAAATAGATATGCCATTACGAAATATGCGGATGATAGCTTTAAGTTGCTGTGGATGATATTTGCCAAATGAGTAATTTAAAGGTGCAAGCTGATGGGCATATACATTTCTCTTTTAATTTGTCTTGGACACACTTCCTATCTTTGTAACTTCCTCCCTGCAAACTCAAAACCTTTCAACCCTCCTTCCAAACACCCCCACCCCCCAATCCACTCCCCTTTACCCAAAAAGTGTGTTCCAACTGCGTGTGTGTACGTGTGTATGTGTGTGTGAGAGAGAGAGAGAGAGAGAGAGAGAGAGAGAGAGAGAGTGTGGTGTGTGTGCGTGTGTAGTTAGTGAGTTATTATAAAACAGATGTACACAGATAAGAAAAGCCTGGGGCATTCCTCACATATTTCACTAAAACAGCATAACCTAATATTTACTAATATTTAATCAGCTCATCTTGCACGCATGCACACACACAAACACAATAATTACATGAAGAAAAAATATATTTTAATAAAGCTTCAAATCAATCGTGTTTTTTAGTAGGTTGAGAAATTAAATAAGACTGAAAACTTGGGTGGACATTCTACATTTACATTTTAATCATTCAGCAGATTCTCATATCCTAAGTAAAATGGCATCCCCTGAAGCAACCTAGGGTAAATTGCCTTGCTCAAGGACATGACAGCATTGTCACCCAATTATGCTAGCGGAGCCAGATTTAATCTTATTGATTGATTAAATAATGATTGGCTGATTTAATCATGGATATTATGGCTGCTCTCACGGTCCAGATGAAAACAGCTATTGATGTGGCTCTGACCCCCTTTTCTGGGGCCTTGAATGGGGTACGGACAGCTGCTGACAAACATGCTCGCCGTTTTCGAGTGCTGTTCCAGATCCTGCAATCTCCAGTTGGTGGGATTTCAAGAGATTTCTGGCTAAAAAATAGAATGGATTTCTGGCTGGGTTCATCGTAGAGCTGGGTTCATCCTTCCCCCTCTATTTTCTGATCACCTCCAAAATTGGACCGGGCAGAAGCCATTGTCAGACTTCGAGCAGGCGGGGGTGATGGCTCTAAACCACACGTCTTCATAACCCGTTTTCACATCTAACCTGACAAGAAAGCTGTGTGGCTGTGGCAGGGGAGAGAGGAACTTGTTTACCACGGCAGGAAGTTGTTTGTATTCCTGGACTTTAGCTCAGGAGTTGCAATGAAGAGGGCTAAATTCCTCCCAGTGAAACGACTGCTTCACAATAAAGGGATTAAGTTTTCCTTGCGCGCCTCCACGTCGAACATTCAGGGCAAAGACTCAGTGTAACTTCCATGTGCACGCCCATCGATGGAATGATTGGCACTTTGGTAACGCATGAGGCTGTACAAGATGGTTTTCTGTTATGCTGGCAGCACGATGGATGACTCAGAATGATAGCGTAATGGTCCATGCATTGCAAACTGTATGAGTCCTTATAAAGTCAGTAGACTACAACCAAGACTATGTTTTCATATAGTTCGTAGACTATAACCAAGGGAATGTTTTAATTTTTAACAAATTGCCCATTCAATTTGCTTTATAACTCCATAAAAATGGTAACGCTGTTGCTCCATTGTTACAGGACTGGAGTCTTCTGTGTGTTGTACCATGTTGACCATACTGTAGGTCAGTGTTTTTCAAACTTTTTTTGGCGACCCACATTTCCAAACTGACAAATGTCATGACAATATATATTTTGCAAATATGTATCATTATTTTTTGTATGTAGGGGTATTACCATAATTTTTGTTCTAATTATCACCAGACTTATAATCCAACATTCATTTTCTCAATATAAAAACATGTTATTATCACCAACATAACTAAGATCAGATGTATTTTAAATTATTTGTATTAATTTACTTACATTCTGCAGCCTACCGAATTGTTTGTGATTCCGTAAGCTGCAGAGCCAGCCATGATGCTGAATCAACCTGTTGTGGCTTTACATCACTGCGTGGGAGTTGTCAGTTTCACTCCCTCAAAACTTGCGACATCTGTGGCATTGTGCTGTGTGATGAAACTGCATAAGTGTTGCGTTTATTTTTTATTCAGTGTATATATTTTTTTACTTCTAATGACTAGCGCATTGGGAAGATGAACATATTTTCAACATACACAGCGGTTATTTTGTCTGATGTAGGTAAGCCTTACCTATTAAATCAGTTTTACTTTTTCGCCAACTCAGTTTTATTTTGTCCATTTCCATTTAATTATTTTGTAATTACACTTTTTATCTCAAACCTTCATATAAACAGCCTGTTTCATGAATTGTGCATAGGTAATTCTAATAGAAGAATCTTGCCAATATAAAAACTAAACGAGTAGACAGACAAAGTAAAATTTCCTCAGAAATCGATGTAAAGTATAACAATGACAAACATATATATTTATGAATGTTATTTTACAAAATTGTAAGCATAATTGTGTGGACAAAGCCATAACATTCAGCGCCACTCGCACTAGTTTGACCCTGCTCTTCCTGAGTGAGAGGGCTGCCTGATGTGCGAAACAAACTAATTCAAGCGATTTAGATACACAGAAAAATTATTGATAGTCGTCATTGTTCCCCTTTTAAGTAGTAGCCTAAACATAGTCATAAGCATTTGGATTAATGAGTGAAATGAAGAAGAAAAAGCGTTGTCTTTTTGGGCAATTTAAAATAGAGTACATATCGTTATAGCTTTCAAGCACATTAGATATGAACAATATGATAGAGGCACATGCTGGCCAATTTCAGTAGACAAACGCACACTGCATATACAATTTTATATATTTTTTTGCACATTTCCCTCTATCCGTGGAAGTCTGCTTTTTAATTTTTTTTAATGAAGTAATGTTACGCCCGATCTGCCGAGAAACAAACAGCATTGTCTGTTTAGTAGTGGTGGAGAGTTGACTCCCAAAGAATCAATTAATCGACTCCTTCCCACTCAACTACCCATGTCGATTCCTTCAAGTCAGTGGTTCCCAAACCTCTCCTGGAGGACCAACCAGCCATGCCAGAGTTTAACTTTAGCCCTCAAGATTCACCAGAACCACAAAATCAAGGACATGTTAATTAGTAGACAATCAGGTGTGCAAGCCAGCGTGTAGTTCAAACACAAAAACTGGCTGTGGTCCTCCAGGAGAGGTTTGAGAACCACTGCTCTAAGTGATTTCTACTCCAGTAGAAATCAACTCAGATTCCAAAAATAATTTATATTTTCCAAGCATCCTCAAGAAATTAATAGGCAGACAGGAATATAAACACATCAGGCATACATAACCACACATTGGTAATCAAAAGGAGCATATTTTCTAGTTGCTCGCTGAATAACGTAAGTAAGGTCTATCATCAATTACAAGGCAATGCTATTCTAAATGCAAGACGGAACATTTAGCGGCTTCTTGTATTTAATGGCAATTCAACTCCCCAAAAGTGTAATAAAGTATTAGATTAGGTACCATCATTGAAGTAATTTGTCTTATCACCTTGCAATCAAGTAGAATAATTTTTGGCTTAATTCGCCTTGAGCTTCTTGGAATGTGCTCACGTTAGAATTGGACAAACAGAGGGAGTGAATTATAACGATTATCACACAATCTAAACAATATATTTTTGATGACATAAAAAAGGTAGATAATATTTTTCTATAATGAAAATAATAAAAACAAACTGGTTTTAATATTTGCATACTCAATGCATTTTATGCTGCAGGTTAACTGACTTTTACTGACTGCAAAAACGTTTTACACTTTCGTTGATTGAGGAACCCTACTATGGTATTATCATTCTATATTTTTTCCCCCTGTTGTATTTTCCCGGCATATAAAGGCAGCCCATTATCAGGAAATATTTATAAGTGTTAACAAAACTGGATATGCCTTATGTCTTCTTCATTTAATTAGCTATGCGTTCCAGATGGATTTACATGTTATGTGTATTTTGTTATGTCTAATTTCATTAAATATTGAATTTAGCCTAACTGCTATTTGTCCTGTTATTAGCTACGTGATCTACGTTTCATGTTATTGGTGGAGCGAATGGTAATAAACGGTGCCCACTGCCCAGGCATTCGATTTTGAGTCCCTCGCTTTGGAAAAGTGGGCTGCTATGATAGGGCGGTATTAAGATTCAGCTATTAGTCCACATAAGTATTTCTATGTTTCTGGACAGAAAGATGTGTAGTTGGGTGAGGTGTAGAGGTGTGAATCTTCACTGATCTCCCGATTCAATTCAATTACGATTATCATGTCAGCGATTCGATTTGATTCGTTATCTCGATGCATCACGATGCATCACGGTGCATCACGGTGCATCACGATGCGTCAAATACATTCTTCTATTAAAACCATATAAGGATATTTGACTTGACAGAGTGCATTAAGTAACTGTATAGTTCAATATAATACAGTTTTCTATATTACTTTATATGGTTATGTTTTCATCCAAAAAGTAGTAAGATATAAACAATCTTTTTTATTTACACAGCGCACACACACGTTTTTCAAGCTTCAAGCGTCCGTAAAATCAGTCTCATCAGGGACTCGAGTCTATCATAGGTCTAGATGAAACGGGTTAGGCTAATGAGAATGTTATTTTTAATTTGAATGTTTATGCTGCCTATGGAAAATTAATGAGCAACATCATTGGTTATAATCGATTATGGTCGGCCACTGCATCGATGCAGCATTGTCCATGTCCGCATCGCGATGCATCGATTATTTAATTAATTTCAACACCTCTAGTGAGGTGCACCGCATCACGGTTAATCTAACTACAAAAATGCATGTCTCTTTAATCTGCCGGCTGTTTTAACACAAGCAAATATGTGGAGTCAGAGTCGACCGTAGACTCATAGAAAAATTGGTTGGGATCATTGACTGTATATGTATTGTACTACTGGACGGAACATGTGTGACCCATTGGTTTGTGAAAATCGGATTTGAGTCATCGAATTTGCCGTTACCAGCGCAACCACCTTGGTTGCAGTTAAGACCATTTTAGACAAGAGGGGGTTTAACAAAAAGGTTAGCTAACGAAAAACAGTATTAAAACAAAATGTAACATTACGTACCAAATAAACTGAACTGCCGACTCCTTTGAGTGTCTTGTTGTACAACCGAATGCTGAACAAGACATTATTAGGCAACCAAAGTGACACAGTCATTACATAGCCCCACCCTAAAACACCCCCTGCTTTATCGCCGATTTTAAAATCAACGAGACCATAATTAAAAAAATGAACATCATTCTGTATTGCAGAAGACTAAAAACTAGCGATTGAGACTAAACTCATAATGAAAATGACTCATTTTCTCATAGACTTCTACAGAAACCGACCTCCTTTTGCAACCAGACGTGTCGCTCCCAGCTGGAATTTAGATAGAATGCATGTTTGAGGCACTTCTGCATTTGTATCACTTTACCAAACCGGATGCTAGCCTTGTGGACGGGATACAAAAAAAAACCCACAAGCAATTTCAACTTAAATACAGGCTTCTCTGCAAAAATAGGGTGTGGCTCAGTCAGGACGGAAAAGGAGAAAGCAATTGTTTGTGGCCATCACCTGCAAAAGCATTCTCTTTTCGAGAGTTGTCTTGCTGTTGATTTTAAAGTGCACCTGTTGTTAATTTTATTTGCACCTAAACAGGCTAAATTGATTCACAATAGCTTATGCTTCCTAACTTGACAGATTGATATCCCTGAAGTTTAATTGACTTGGTGTTATACTGAGATGATTGAGTGTTCTGTACATTTTTTTAAGCAGGGTAGGTCAATTTGAATCCAATAAAAAATGTGCTTTGCTGATCACTTTTTTAAGAATGGTACACATCTTACAAATTCTGCCAGGGTATGCAAAGTTATGAGCAGGAATGTTTAAGTAGTCATATTGGTCTGGAACGTCCCAGCCCCAGTAATCAGGGTAACACCACCACCACCACATCCAAACACCAGTCACCAATAAGGAAAACCTGTGTAAACAAATACAAATCACTGAGAAAAGACGTGAGCTAAAAGCTAAAAGCCATACAACCTAACACGATTCGACACCATGGCTGGAGTCATAAATTTCACTCAACCCCCTAACACTACTACTTTTGACCAGAGCCAAGAGAGTAACGTCAGGGATGGGGGGGCGATTTGGGACGCAGGTCTCCATCCTGCTGTAGCTCATGATGCAGTGAGGAAATTCAGCATGGCAGTTCTGTGTTCAGCATTAAATTAAATGACTGAGGAAAATCCCTACGCTCTGTGTATCATTACAGGTGCCTCAGTAATGGCAAATTATTTCTTATATAGCATACTACCTCTAGTCAAAAGCAGTGCACTATGAAGAGAATAGGCTGCTGTTTGGGGTAACCAGCGCCATGATCCACAGCTGTACATGATGTTGACGTCACTGCTAGGTGAGATGTTGAACGGTAAAGAGCTCCTCTTTGATAATTTAGAACCGTGTTCTCCTAGACATTAGATTTTGTAGACCACTGGCTCCTTTTCTGAACTCCATCCCAGCTGAGGGGTGCTCTTCTGGTACCCAGGAACATACAGATGTCCGCTTCCTGTAGCCTCCTCCTGGGTTGAAGGTTAGGGTGCAGGCTAGGCAGCAGACGGTTAACCACATTAGCAATGTCCGTGGTCCAGAATGTGAGTATGCAGCTACAATGAGCTAAACATGGTGGTGGTCACCAGTACAATACCCCCCCCCCCCCGCCGATTCTGCAATGATTGAAAAAGATTGATAATGACACGTCAGAATGGCACTACATGTACTTATTGTTAGACCTCTTACTTTGAAGGCAATCTGGATGTGTCATATGACAATAAAATGGTGATTTGATGTTCATCTATGTTCTGTTAAGCGACATTGTTGGTTTTGCTGTCTTTTGCTGATGTAATTCAGAAATAAAAGCTCAATTTCCATTTTAATGTACATTAAGAAGGAATAAGAAGGAATATTGATATTAATTTGCATCGATAGAGTAGGAATCTGTAACCAAGCATTTAACTGTAGATGATTACAAACATGATACTGATGGATATACAATCATCTACTAAAAAATTGTTGAGGACCCATGTTATTTTTTAACCCTAATCACTCTTAAAATTAATATATATATATATAAAACATTTAAAGAGCGGTTTTGCCCTTCCTCCTCTTTCTCACTCTGGGAGGTCTGGTGGGTGAAATGAGGGTAGGTGGTAACTTAGCCAACCATTAAACAATGTCATGGAGACAATATGAAACTGAGGAGACAAGGACATCACACACACACACACACACACACACACACACACACACACACACACACACACACACACACACACACACACACACACACACACAACATGCCCAGACTGATTTTGCACTAGGTGTCCGTGGATATAGTTACTAAGGTAAGAGGTTTCTATGTGGTGGTCTGGTGTGATGGTCTGCCGTGGGGCAGGTGACACTAGCATGTCTGTCTCTCTGACTGTTTCTAGGATAGTCTAAGGACAGCTGACACAAAGCAACCGTCACAGGAAACATATATAGGTTACTTCAGTGTCTTACTTCACCTAGATACATTCATACAGCGTCTTCACAAACAGCCATTGAAACTAAAGCTAGATATTCAAGAGCACTGAATATAAAAAAAATATGGATAGAGACCAGGCACCGCGCTAAACGATGTCTTTGTACAATGGGAAAACAGGTCTTTGTACCATGGGTAACAGGGTCTTTGTACCATGGGTAACAGGGTCTTTGTACCATGGGTAACAGGGTCTTTGTACCATGGGTAACAGGGTCTTTGTACCATTGGTAACAGGGTCTTTGTACCATTGGTAACAGGGTCTTTGTACCATGGGTAACAGGGTCTTTGTACCATGGGTAACAGGGTCTTT
>JACXGM010012307.1:0-24125 GCA_016801145.1 Umbra pygmaea | reverse complement strand
TGAGGCTAGAGAACTGGGGCCTGAGGCTAGAGTACTGGGGCCTGAGGCTAGAGAACTGGGACCCTTTCCAGTGGGGCCTGAGACTCTAACTGGTGAGCTATTGGCACTTCCCTGTGAGTGAGGTGCTCCATCTGGAGAGTATGGTGCCTTAACAGAAGAACCTAATGCCTTAACAATAGAACTAGGTGCTCGGACAAGGGAACTTTGGACACTGACCTGAGACCTAGGGTCTCTGACATGAAAACTAGTGCCACCTCGTTCTCATCCTCAAGAGCTACTGTCCTCCCAAATAGATGCCAGTAGCTGGGCTCCATAGTCCTTGGGAAACACTGCCTCCTTGTTTATAAGGTGGTTTATTCTGTCAAGTCGTACAGGAAATTTGGAGGCAGGTGCGTCTTCACAATTCTAGGACTCTTTATTAAACAAAACAATGCTAAGCAGAAGACAACAAAAGGACAAGAACAAATGAGTCACAGTACTATAACCAAAATATCAGAAAATACCTTATATATATAATCAACAAAACAAGACATGGGCATGCATGGCTCCCTCTGGGATGGGCTCAAACATCTTTATTAATGTAATAGTAAATATGGCAGCAGCAGAATTCATTCAGAAGTACACAGAAGCAAATTAGCTACCAATGTACTAAAAAATGGCACCAGACTCATTGGGCGGTGCTTCACAATGCATCAGACAATGACCCAAAACACACTGCCAACACAACCATGGAGTTCATCAGTGGAAAAAAGTGGATAATTTTAGGCTGGCCACGTCAATCTCTTGATAGAACTTGCATTTCACTGAATGCTTACACTGTATGTCAGAGAGTCGTTTGTGACTATGAGAAATACAGTTAAATACCTTGATGTCCACTCTGAAGGCAAGGGTTTTGTCACATATACCTCAGTAGCAGATAGGCATGCTCTACATAAAAGGATAAGGATTTGAAATAGATCTATTAATGGGAACCTGGACAACTTTTGGACATTAACAATCTTCCCAGAATTAAAGCTCCTGGTCTGAACTGCCCCAACACATAATTCTTTATTAAGTGTCTATTGCTGATGAATATTCTATTGTAATCAAAATTTTATTGCAGCTTGCATTCTTTTTTAACAAACTGCTACACCTAATACAATTAAAGTAATTATAAATGATAGAGAATCATGTTATACTGGCAACTTTGCAGGAACTCTCTACTGATGAAAGGATTCGTTTTCCATTAAGTCTGTTTACGTAATCCACTTTCGGTTGGCACCAAAGTGCTTCTGGAAAACCATCCGCCACTTCAGAAGGGGAAGCGTGGAACCATCCAAGCTGTATACAGTAAGGATGGGCCTCTGTTGACCTCAACTGAGGAGGTAATAGGGTGGTGGAAGGAGCACTTTGAGGAACTCCTGAATCCAACTAATATGCCCTCTATATTAGAGGCAGCGCTAGAGGATGATGGGGGATTGTCATCAATTTCCCTGGTGGAAGTCACTGAGGTAGTCAAACAACTCTACAATATCAAAGCCCCAGGGATTGATGAGATCCATCCAGAAATGCTGAAAGCTTTGGGGTGTGGAGGCGCTGTCTTGGCTGACACGCCTCTTCAACATTGCATGGAAGTTTGGGACAGTGCCAAAGGAGTGGCAGACTGGGGTGGTGGTTCCCCTGTTCAAAAAGGGGGACCAGAGGGTGTGTGCCAATTACAGAAGTATCACACTTCTCAGCCTCCCTGGTAAAGTCTACTCTAAGGTGCTGGAAAGGAGAGTTCGGCCAATAGTCAAACCTCAGGTTGAAGAGGAACAATGTGGATTCCGTCCTGGTCGTGGAACAACGGATCAGATCTTTACTCTCACAAGGATCCTGGAGGGGGCCTGGGAGTATGCCTATCCTGTCTACATGTGTTTTGTGTATTTCGAGAAGGCATATGACCGGGTCCCCCGGGAAATACTGTGGGGGGTGCTGCGGGAGTATGGGGTGAGGGGGTCCCTTCTTAGGGCTATCCAATCTCTGTATGACCAAAGCGAGAGCTGTGTCCGGGTTCTCTGCAGTAAGTCGGACTCGTTTGAGGTGAGGGTTGGTCTCCGCCAGGGCTGCGCTTTGTCACCAATCCTGTTTGTAGTATTTATGGACAGGATATCGAGGCATAGTCAGGGTGGGGAAGGGTTGCTGTTTGGTGGGCTGAGGATTCTCATCGCTGCTTTTTGTAGATCATGTGGTCCCGATGGCATCATTGGCCTGTGATTCAGCACTCACTGGATCGGTTCGCAGCCGAGTGTGAAGCACCTGGGATGACGATCAGCACCTCTAAATCTGAGGCCATGGTTCTCAGCAGGACACCGGTGGAGTGCCTACTCCAGGTAGGGAATGAGTCCTTACCCCAAGTGAAGGAGTTCATCTCCTCCGACAGGTCCCTCCTTGGGAGAGCATAGCAAACTCCTTCGCTGTCTCATTTTGAAGGTCGATAAATCTGTCACGGTTCCTATTTGCGTAGTGGAGAGAGAGACAGGGGCGAAGGTTGCAATAATCCACTGACTTTTATCACGGAAAATAATACAGCCACGTGGGTCGAAACAAGCAAATAAGGACACCACAGAACGTGTAACAGGATACATTAATCGACGAGGTGGACACGGAAACATGAGGGCTAAATACTAAATACCTAATGACAAATACAATACACCTGGGGACTAAAACACTGACGTCACAAAATAACCTATCTAAAAACATTACATGAAACAGACACAAGATGGAGCCAAAACATAACACACGAGGGAGCAAGGGAGGAAACACAGGGAATAAACTAAATAATAGTCCCTACGCCGGTCCACCCTGGACCGGACGTTACACACTGCTTTACATAGAACTAAATCAAATGAGCTAGCTTTCAAGTAAATACTTCACTATGTAGCTTTTGTTAACAAAAATAACATAAAATATAATGGAATTGAACAAAATAGGGATGTGGCCGATAATAGAGAAACATAACCTACGTGGCTTACGAACTAGCTAAAAAAAGCAATATTTCTACAAATATTTCAGACATGATATTCAGTAACAACCTAGCTAACAATTTTCTTTCACTGATAATCACAAAACCGAAACAATTTGATGCAATGATAACACTGAAAAAGAAAATGTATTTTAAAACAGCTGCTGGATATGCCCAGAATTGGGGATTCAACACTAGAAATAACTTTTTCAGATATTTGCAAATAACTAAAGTATATATAGAACAGTAATCGCACAGAGACCCTAAGAACCTGATATTTAGTGCATATAACCAGTAACTTAAAGTTTGCTAGATCGAATCCCCTGAGCTGGTAAGCAGAAAAGTGGTTCTTTGTAATTTAGCCCTAACTGCTCCTTGGGTACCCAATGTGAAAGGTTTGAGCACCCTTTTGCTGTTATAATCTGCTTCAAACAGGATGCGTAGCCAGACACAAACCTCCGGCAGTGTTCCTAATCTTAGCCCATTTCAGTAATATTCTTGAATGTGCGTGCTGCAACCAAATTATTCATATCCCACCAGATATTTTAAATGGGGTTCAATTCAGGTGCCTGTAATAGCCACTGTAGAATCTTCCAGGACTTCTTCTGCAACCAAGCCTTGGTGGAATTTGAGGTATGTTTGGGATCATTGTCCTGTTGATGCCCAGGTTTTAGCATCCTCACAGATGGCATAACATTTTCTCCTAGGAATTCCTGATACTTCAATGGATCCATCTTGCCTTCCACACGCTGCAGGTCTTCTGAGCCAGAGGATGCAAAGCAGCCTGAGAGCATCACCGAGCCACCACCATGCTTGACAGAGGGCAGGGTGTTCTTTTAAGCATATGCTTCATTCTTCTTCCTCCAGAAATGCCATTGATGCCAATTATTTATAAATCATTTATACATTTTCATTTATAAATAATTGGGTGTTTGGATCAGCAATTTCATTTTGATCTATCGAATAACTGAAGGACACAGTAATATTTCGGTAGTGAAATTAGGTTCATTGAACAAAAAATGTGGAATATGTATCAAAACAAAATTAGACAGGTGCATAAATTTGGGCACCCTTGTAATTTTGTTGATTTGAATACCTGTAACAATCTAGCAGTGTTGTAGTCAAGACCACCTAACCCGAGACCAAGACAAGACCAAGACCAGAGTGTATCAAGACCAAGACTTTTAGGGGCCGAGACCAAGCCGAGATCAAGACCGAGGGAGGGCGAGACCGAGTCAAGACCAAGACCAGCGCCCCACACTACATGACACAATAATATGTGAAGCATGATCAAAAGAGCATCTCAAATTGATCTGAAAGATCCACATTCCCATAAAAACAACTAGATATTAAACACTCAAAGCTGAAATAAACTTAACCATCTTTATTCAATACTCCTGGGTGACCATCATTTAGCACAGAATGTAAAACAATTATTAATCGTTCATCACTAAAGTCTTCACTTTTCTCTGCCTTTTATCAACAATACATAAAGTTATGTTGTTTTTAAACCAACAGCAATCCTTTTTTTTCAAAACAACATAGCTAAATGTGTAAAATGTTTAAAATGCAGAAAAGCTGTGTATTGTAATGAATACAGTAATTCTATGTGAAATGTTGATGTTTAGGAACAACTATTGTAAGTAAGAGTCTTTTATACCTTTACTGTGTAAACAAAGCAACTACAGATATCTAATACAAAGAGATCAGAAAGGCAGTGGCCTAACTGTATGTGATTTATAAAAGTGTGCTGGTAAAAAGTAATATATTTGATCTGCAACTGTAAATTGGAACTTAAAAATTAGCTCTCTGAAAGTAACGTGCCATGTGCCATACAATAACCTATTTAATTTAGTCATTTCTCATATAATTTGAGGCACATTACTCAGTCTCCACTCTATGCTCATATTTCTAGGTTAGCTCTCTCACCCAAACGAGGGAGCATCACCTCGGCGCGTAGCTTTATTGTCGGGAGCTGTATGCAGCTAACATTAGCTAAGGTCGATGTAACTTAACATTAGCTACACATGTGCAGCAGTTTGTCTACATTACTCATTGATCAAATAAGACTATGGTCGGACAAAAATTCACACTTCTCGAGTGGAACCGGTTTTCAATCCCCATCCGAGCCAGGTTGCTAACGTTAGCTAGCCAGCTTTGCTAAACATCACTCTTATAGCTTACCTTCTTTGTGCTTCCTTTCTAAGTGACAATAAAAGTTTGACGTAGTCCCCACTGTCTCTGAAATTGAAGCACTGCAGTATTTACAAGAAGCTGTATGCTTTCTTCTGGATGTTGTTTTACAAATATATTCTTTATGATTTTTGTAGCCGAATTGTATTACGGAAGATTTTGCAGACATCTTCTCCCGCTCCCAGACAAATACAGCTCACTTTCTTGGGAGTGCGAATGAAAGGGGCCGGGGATGGGTGACAGCGGTAACGAAAATACATAATTAGCCATGAGTCACGTTATTGCTTGGATTTGAATCAGTACGTTTTACATCCAATAAAAGCAAAGATGTTAACAAAAAATAGACAATACTGGCAATTTAGTGATATTTCCACAGTTATGGTTTTAACTGGTCTTGAAAAAAAGTCCAGAGTCCTCAATATCCTAGACCGAGACAAGACCGAGTACAAATGCGGTCGAGACCGAGACGAGACCATCAAAAAGTGTTCTTGAGACCGGTCTCGAGACCAAGACCGGTCTCGAGTACTACAACACTGCTATCTAGCACTGATTATTTGGAACACACAATTGGTTTGGTGAGCTCATTAATCCTTGAACCTCATAGACAGGTGTTTCCAATCATGAGAAAATGTATTTAAGGTGGCCAATTGCAAGTTGTTGTTCTCTTTGACTCTCCTCTAAAGAGTTGCAACATGGGGGCCTGAAATGACCTGAAAACAAAGATTATTCAACATAATGGTTTAGGGGAAGGCTACATAGTGGAACAAGGAACATAGTGAGGAAATGGAAGACCACAGGCACAGTTCTTGTTAAGGCCAGAAGTGGCAGGCCAATTAAAATATCGGAGAGGCAAGGGCGAAGGATGGTGACTACGGTCAAAAACAGCCCACAGACCACCTCCAAAGAACTACAGCATCATCTTGCTACAGATGGTGTCACTGTGCAACGTTCAACAATTCAGCACACTTTGCACGAGGAGAAGCTGTATGGGAGTGTAATGCGGCAGAAGCCTTTTCTGCACACACGCCACAGAGTCGCTTGAGGTAGTCTTTTCTGCACACATGCCACAAACAGATTTGCTTGAGGTATGCAAATGCACATTTGGAAAAGCCAGCTTCATTTTGGACTGATGAAACAAAGATGGAGTTATTTGGTCATAACAAGGGGTGTTATGCATGGTGGCAAACAAACATTGTGGTCCAAGACAAACACTTGCTACCCACAGTAAAATTTGGTGGAGCTTCTATCATGCTGTGGGGCTGTGTGGCCAGTGCCGGTACTGCAAATCTTACTGGGAATCTTGTTTAAGTTCAGCAGATACTTGAGAATAATGTAAAGGAATCAGTCACAATGTTATGCCGGGGCTGGATATTTCAACAAGACAACAACAAAAAACACTGCTCTAAATCTACTCTGGCATTTATGCAGAGGAACAAGTACAATGTTCTGGAATGGCAATCCTAGTCCCGAGACCTGAATATCATTGAAAATCTTTGGGGTGATATGAAGCAGGCTGTCCATGCTCGGCAACCATCAAACATAACTGACCTGGAGATGTTTTGCAAAGAGGAATGGTCCAAAATACCGTCATCCAGAATTCAGACACTCATTACAAGCTATATGAAGCGCCTTCTAGTGGCTGTAATATCTGCTAAATGAGGCTCAACTAAATATTGATATGATAATTCTGTTGGGGTGCCCAAATCTATGCACCTGTCTAATTTCGTTATGATGCATATTAGACATTTTCCGTTCATGTAATAAACCTTATTTCACTACTGAAATATTACTGTGTCCTTCAGTTATTGATATATCAAAATGAAATTGCTGATCCAAACACCCAATTATTTAAAAATGAAAATCATAGAAATTGTCAGGGGTGCCTACACATTTGCATACGACTGTATCTGTATGGATTTTTGTGCGGACAGAGCATAATTCTTGTGGCTGACCTGAGAAGTTGTTAAGAGCTTGTTCTCTCTCTGACATCATTATTAAATTTGAGAGAATATCTCATTAATCCTTAATTTCCTTTCTGAATTTTTAACTATTAAATATTGGAGTATGGCTGACTGTAATGTTTAAAATAAATTTCACTACTATCACGATTAAATAAGAAATCCATAAAAATATGCTTTAAATGAACTGTAAACACTCAGAATATCCAGACTCAACATTACTTTAAAAAATTGAAAACTATAAATGTGGACATATAGGTGTAGGTGATTAACATGGATAACATTTACTATCTTAAACTGTATATGTAACGGGGTATTAACGACCACAGATGAAATGTAATTTCTTATCTGGTCTGATTCTGACTTGATGAATTGTACTCACTGATTCAGTTGCATATGCATATGTCTATAGCTATAACAGATAAAACCACATCAAGTCCATTTAAAACCACTGCCCATGTAGATGCAACATTCACTGTTGAATATAGGAAGTTGCAATGTCAGTAACAGACAAAGTAGCAATGCAGCACTGTGAAGCTCTCTTGTCATTGAGTTTCACATAATTTTCTCTGTCCCCAAAAAACTTCTCCTCACTCATCTTTTCCCCTTTTTCTGCTTGAGCAAGTTCTACCATTACACAGCACCCAATTGAGGAGGCAATTTAGCTGCTTTCAAAGTAAAAGTAACAATGAATTTAAACGAACAAAATATTCCAAAAACATTCTAAAAAAATGGCACTAATGTATAATTTAAGGTTACTTTACAATCCCATGTAAGAAGTAAATGGGAGAATAGGAGACAATTTTAGTGTAGTGTTAGTAATGTAAACTCTCCCTAGCTATTTTCCAGCCAAGCTTAACTAACATTAGCATTTAGCCTAGTAGCTACTAATATGTGACATTAGTAGGTAGCCCACATTTGTTTCTGTAGCCTGCTACCTTTAGGCTTTTATAATGTAAATTCAACTGTATGACAATGTTAGTTTTATATTTTGTGTGGGAGTTAATCATACTTTTTATAATCTAGCATTACATTATCAAGCATACTGGTAGCTAGCTAGCTTCTATACATATATACAGGTCCTTCTCAAGAAATTAGCATATTGTAATAAACTTCATTATTTTCCATAATGTAATGATAAAAATTAAACTTTCATATATTTTAGATTCATTGCACACCAACTGAAATATTTCAGGTCATTTATTGTTTTAATACTGATGATCTTGGCATACAGCTCATGAAAACCCAAAATTCCTATCTCAAAGAATTAGTATATCATAAAAAGGGTATCTAGACGAGCTATTGACCTAATCATCTGAATCAACTAATTAACTCTAAACACCTGCAAAAGATTCCTGAGGCTTTTAAAAACTCCCAGCCTGTTTCATTACTTAAAACCGCAATCATGGGTAGGACTGCCGACCTGACTGCTGTCCAGAAGGCCATCATTGACACCCTCAAGCAAGAGGGTAAGACACAGAAAGAAATTTCTGAACAAATAGGCTATTCCCAGAGTGCTGTATCAAGGCACCTCAGTGGGAAGTCTGTGGGAAGAAAAAAGTGTGGGAAAAAAACGCTGCACAACGACAAGAGGTGACCGGACCCTGAGGAAGATTGTGGAGAAGGACCGATTCCAGACCTTGGATTACCTGCGGAAGCAGTGGACTGAGTCTGGAGTACAAACATCCAGAGCCACTGTGCACAGGCGTGTGCAGGAAATGGGTTACAGGTGCCGCATTCCCCAGGTCAAGCCACTTTTGAACTAGAAACAGCGGCAGAAGCACCTGACCTGGGCTACAGAGAAGCAGCATAACAAATCAACAACAAATTTTGCATGTCATTCGGAAATCAAGGTGCCAGAGTCTGGAGGAAGACTGGGGAGAAGGAAATGCCAAAATGCCTGAAGTCCAGTGTCAAGTACCCACAGTCAGTGATGGTCTGGGGTGCCATGTCAGCTGCTGGGGTTGGTCCACTGTGTTTTACCAAGGGCAGGGTCAATGCAGCTAGCTATCAGGAGATTTTGGAGCCTTTCATGCTTCCATCTGCTGAAAAGCTTCATGGAGATGAAGATTTCATTTTTCAGCACAACCTGGCACCTGCTGACATTGCCAAACCCACTGGTAAATGGTTTACTGACCATGGTATTACTGTGCTCAATTGGCCTGCCAACTTTCCAGACCTGAACCCCATAGAGAATCTGTGGGATATTGTGAAGAGGAAGTTGAGAGACGCAAGACCCAACACTCTGGATAAACTTAAGGCCGCTATCGAAGCATCCTGGGCCTCCATCACACCTCAGCAGTGCCACAGGCTGATTGCCTCCATGCCACGCCGCACTGAAGCAGTCATTTCTTCAAAAGGATTCCCGACCAAGTATTGAGTGCATAACTGAACATAATTATTTGAAGGCTGACTTTTTCTTTTTTTTTGTATTACATAACTTCTTTTATTGGTCAGATGAAATATGCTAATTCTTTGAGATAGGAATTTTGGGTTTTCATGAGCTGTATGCCAAAATCATCAGTATTAAAACAATAAATGACCTGAAATATTTCAGTTTGTGTGCAATGAATCTAAAATATATGAAAGTTCCATTTTTATCATTACATTATGGAAAATAATGAACTTTATCACAATATGGTAATTTCTTGAGAAGGACCTGTATATATATATCAATGGTTGACAAATTAAAGGAAAAACCTGACTAAATGAGTGGAGAAACATTCCGAATGCAGATGCTGTGGGGGACATTTTCCTTGTATGATATTTCACCCTTAGTGGGAAAGGTCACTGCAAGTCATTACAACGTTTATCTTAGTGATCAGCGTTATCCCATGGGAAAAACAAATCTCCAAATCTGTGTGTTCTGGGTGACAATGCCTCCATCCACAGTGCACGAGGGGTCACTGAATGGTTTAATGAAAATTATGTGAAAATTATGTGAATCATATACTGTACTATGGCCTTCACAGTCACCAGATCTCATCTTTCTTCACAAACCATCATCAAAACACCAAATGAGGGATTATCTTTATATGGGGTCCGATGGCTCAGCGGTTAGGGAGTCAGACAAGTAGCTGGTTCGATCCACGGCTGTGCCAAACTGTCATTGTGTCCTTGGGGAAGGCACAAGTTGCTCCAGGGAGAATGTCCCTGTACTTAAAGGACAACTCTGGCGCAAAATGAACCTAGGTGTCAATAACACATGAGTATCGAGTCAACCATTCTAAGGGATATGTTGACATGCTAATCGAATGTGGTCAGTTTCTGTCAACTGATAATTACTTTGCAATGCTAGTTATGAGGGCATAGTTGAAGTCAAAATAAATCGCTACTTTATAACACTAACAAGGCTCCAAATAGCTCCACACTTACATGGTAGCATAATGAGGGTCACTAAACCAAAGCGTTGAGAACATTGTAATTGTACAGACAGTTTATAAGAAATATAGTTTAAAAGACTGTACCTTTCGCGTATGTAGCCATCTTGGCAAAAGAGTCTCGACCTGTTGAACCAAACACATTTTGCTCAATATATCAAATAATCACACCGACGTAAAACATAACTTGTCTAGTGTACTTACTCGGTGGAAAACTGTTGATCAGGGCCCGTATTTATCAAGCTTCTTAGAATTACTCTTAAGAACACTGCTAAGACTTGACTTAAGAGTAAGAAAATTCTTGGCTCAAAGCTGCGCGTAAAAGTTAGTTATCAAACATCTCAGTCCTACTTTTAGTGAAGTGTAGGACTAAATCTTAAGTGTCAGTCTTAGAGCTGATTCACAACACTTTGCTGTGCCGCAAACGGGATTTTGGATGACGACATAGGCAAGATCCAATCACTGAATAGATTTACTTGTTTAAGAATATTCTCAGATAAATTCACATTGAATGGTGACATTCATAAGAGGAGTTGACATTCAACAAACATTTGACAATAAAGAATTTTCAAGAGAATCCATTATGATATACACATTGTAAATTAAAGATCAAAAAAGGTTTCCAACACGTTTTCCAATATTTCAAACAAATGTGCTGTTAACTGACCTGCCTATATATAGCCTTGAGTTAATGATGTAATCATAGCCACGATGATTCCAAAAGATAACCGAACTGGAGAGAATAAGAAACACTGCTTGCTGAATTAGTCAAATTTCTGAGTGGAGAATGTGGAATCTGCGCTTCCACTGGCCAATCCCTATCCACCACACGTCATGTGATACGATGTGCCATGTGAAGGGATATATTATATATTGCCTATATTAGGATACAGTGTTCTATTAATAAACTATGAAACAATTGTGAATAAATAGCTTACAAAAGGCTACCTATTGTAGTTCATTTGGGTTTCTGTCAGTGGCATATGGAAAGGAGTGAGCAGCCACGAGCGGGTATCCTCCGGTGGCAGAAAGTGCCTTTCAAACAGCTGCTTCGGGCCACTTTCATTCAATATCGCGCAACATGGGTAGACCCAGGCCATTTGGGTACCACATCCAAAATGTCAAAAATATGACTTCGCGTTGTAGGCATAATAGTGTTCTGCATGGGAGATTCCAAGTCACAGTTCAGCTCACATAGCACGTTGTTCATGGTTCAACAGGTCGAGACTCTTTTGCCAAGATGGCTGCATATGCAGACGTGGAAAAAAACGGATTACAATTACTCACATTACTGTAATTGAGTACCGTATTCCTCAAATAAAAACATGTAGTCAAATAAACGCTGGGCCTCTGATAGTACCCAGGAGCGTGGTAAACACGGACAAATAAAGGCCGGTCTTAAATAAAGTCCAGGGGAATATTACGTGTGGATAATCTCCTAGGTGCCTTTCATATAATGTGAATTCCAGTTAAGCGTAATGTACATTTCTATCACTTTAATAGATTTAACAATATATTCACGCTATTTTCGGATTATGGTACTTATCTAAAGCAGTGATACTCACTGCTCCTGCGAGCTGCCATTCCGTAGGTTTTTGTTCCAAACCTAATTTAGCACAAGTGACGCTACTCACTATCTGGTTGAAACACAAACTCAGGGTAGTCGAAACTTGGGTTGGACGGAATATTTATCGATTGGCAGCTTGTGGGAGCAGGAAATAGTATGGCTAAGTATAATTTACCTACCGGTATTTCAGTCAATGCGGCTGTATGTTTTACTCAGCTGAGGGTTGTTTGTATTAATGTACATGTAGATGGCAGTAACTACATTGGAAATAACATGGCTCCCATTCATTGCAAGCGATTGAATCTTTAACAACTTTTTTTAACTATGTATTGGATTTGGAACGGTTACAAGAAGTGTTGAGATTGCGTTAACAACGTAATGCAGCAATAAAAGGCAAACTGGAACAAGGATTGACATTAAAATATAGCAAATTATACTTATCAAACAGAGGGAATCAGAAATAAAGGCCTGTCTCTAACAAAAACCTGCTTCAAATAAAAGCCGGTTGCCTTCTGCAGTAGAGGTAAATAAAAGCCCCGGTCTTTATTTGAGGAAATACAGTAGTTTATTTGTGTACTTGAAATCTGTAATTTTACTTTTACTTAAGTATGTTCTGTTTAATGTATTGTACTTTGTTACATTTTCATTCACATCCATTACTGAGTAAAATAAAGTGCAAGGAAAAACTTGAACACTTTGGCTTCAAGTGCAAGAGAACATCAGCTTTATTATGCAGTGTAAGCTCTAAAAACATTCTGTATTAAGTTACTGCTAATGCAATCTGAACATTTCCTGCTGTATTAAGTTACTGCTAATGCTAACTGAACATTTCCTGCTGTATTAAGTTACTGCTAATGCAATCTGAACATTTTCTGCTGTATTAAGTTACTGCTAATGCTAACTGAACTTTTCCTGCTGGATTAGGTTACTGTTAATGCTAACTGAACATTTCCTGCTGTATTAGGTTACTGCTAATGCAATCTGAACATTTCCTGCTGTATTAAGTTACTGCTAATGCTAACTGAACATTTCCTGCTGTATTAAGTTACTGCTAATGCAATCTGAACATTTCCTGCTGTATTAAATTACTGCTAATGCTAACTGAACATTTCCTGCTGTATTAAATTACTGCTAATGCAATCTGAACATTTCCTGCTGCTGCAGCTTCGGATTAAAATAATTTCACTGGCGAAACACAAGTTGAAGTGGTCACAGGAGATTATCACTGAAAATGCATTTACACAACAAGACAACCGTCATAGTTTAATAACAATAATAATGAAGTGCAAACATTCTAAAAACTTCTAATTTTAACATAAAGGTCTGTAACATTGTTTTGCGCCATTGCTTTGGCAAACTATCTGTCAAACATACTGAAATCGAAAGCACGATATGTTTTTTTCCCTTATCAAATCGGAAAAGACTGCAATTTAGTATAACAACTATCTGTCAAACAAACATGCCTATAATAAGTATAAATAAGATATATTTAATTTATAAATGTTATTTTTGGAGGTTAAAAAAGTAAGTAATTTTTACTCAGAGTACATTTAATATAAGCTTCTTTTTACTTTTACTTGAGTAGATTTCTATACAAGTAATTTTACTTGTACTTAAGTAAAAGTTCAACAAAGTAACAGTACTTTTACTTAAGTAGAATATTTTTGTACTCTTTCCACCTCTGTGCATACGCGAAAGGTACGGTCTTTAAAACTATATTTCTTATAAACTGTCTGTACACTTACAACGTTCTCAATGCTTTGGTTTGCATGTAGTGAGCCTCGTTATGCTACCATGTAAGTGTGGAGCTATTTGGAGCCTTGTTAGTGTTATAAAGTAGTGATTTATTTTGACTTCAAATATGCCCTCACAACTAGCGTTGTAAGGTAATTATCAGTTTGCACTAAAACTGGCCACATTTGATTAGCATGTCAACATACCCCTTAGAATGGTCGACTCGGTACCCATGTGTTATTGACACCTAGGTTCATTTTGTGCCGGAGTTGTCCTTTAATGTAAGTTGCTCTGGAAAAGAGTGTCTGCTAAATGACTCAAATGTAAATGTAAGAATTCATCCCTCCAGTAGAGTTCCAGAAACTCTTAAAATCAATGCCAATGCCTATTGAAGCTGTGGCTCGAGGTGGCCCAACACCTTACTGAGAAAATGTATGTTGTTTTTTCTTTTATATGTCACCCCCTTTATATAGATAAAAATGTATGTTGATATATGAACAGACATACAGAAAATGGAGCATTATATGCAATGCAATACAGGGCAGCCCTATACAGGAACATTTAGAAGAGTCAAGGTAAGTATCTTGGATAATTTAATGCTTTATTAAAAATATGCCTATTGGCTACAGTAATATTGACATTACATTTTAGCTGCTGAGCAAAAATGTTGCATTTCTGCATTGTCAAGGCACTGCCAATGTGAAAGTACTGATGTATACTGTATGTAATTTGCTGGAAACTATTGAATATAATAGTGCAACAAAAGGTATAAAAATAAAATCATGCCTTAATATTTATCTACTTTCCAAGCGAAATGCATTTTTTAAATGGCTCAAACCAAACATACCCAATCATCATTTATGGGGCCTTCGTGGTGACATTTACTCATTAATATTTTATTGTACATACTGAACAAGCAGACGTTTTCCCAGAATGAACTGCACAGAGGCAATGCAAGTCAATTCAGGTGAAAATGAGCCTGCCTCATCCTGTTCCTGCCCCCATGAAGATGTCTGAAAGGGTTCTCTCAATGATCAGACTGCTCTGATGAGCCTGGACCGATAACACCCCAGAGAAAGCATGTTCTAATTACCCATTCAGCCTGACAGAATCTCCTTAATTACAAACTTCATTAGCTTACTGGACTTTGTTTTTCTCTAGAAAAGGAAGGGGGAGCAGGGGATGGGTCGAGCAGGTTGAACCGATGTGCAAAAGAGGGGAATAAAAGGGTTGGTGTTTTAGCACCTTCTTTTCCCACTGCGCCTTCGTTTTTTTGAAGGAAATGTTAAGACCTTAGTCAGAGATCTAATTAGATTCATGGTGAGAATCAGACACCTTTTAACTAGCCTCTGGAGTCCCCTAAAAGGACAGCAAGAGCCAGACTAGGCACAGAGAACCCAACATATCCCCTGCTTTTCATGCGTGAAGTGGTCTGATTTGCTATGTCCTCTCTTTCTAATACAAAACAACCTTAAGAAAATAGCCTACAACAGATACTGAACAACGTTTTGAGGAGGTCCAGTGACAAACATTCTGACAAGGCAAAGGTCCTGGCAGTATGGTTGTCCAGAATTGATTGTTAATTTTTATTGGAAAATGAATGACATGCAATTATTTTTCAAATCATCAGCTAATATTTCAGTTCTCCTCATTGCTGTGGAATCTGACAGTAGGATTTGTTTTATCTTTTCCATGAGGTCAACTGAGGGTTACCCTAAAACAGCATGTCAACAACTTCTTATATGCATTATTTTACATTTGTAGCATTAGAATTATTTTCCCCCAAAACCAGGTTATACTCATTTAACACTTAATTGATCCTTGTTAGGCAGTCAGAGACTTTGGTAAGTCGCTCAAATTGGAATTTGAGTGGCTTATTTTTCATTCAAACCTTTGTGTTTAGGGGTACATCTGAGTGAAATTACTATGCTGTCATAGTGCTTAACATTGGTACTATTTACAAGCGCTAGGCACATAGGGCATATCAAATGTGTTTTGCGCTGTTTACAGGAACAATTTATTTATAATTTTCTGCCCATTCATACAAAAATTTATGGTTTTCAGTATTAACCTTTCTTCTTTTTGAACAAGCCAAATTAATAATTGAACCATACTGGTCTTTCTTGTTTTCCTGACCGCTAAGCGGTAATGCGATTGGATAAATCTTAGCTTTTCCATTTGCATGTAACAGTGCATTTGGATTACTGGATTATACAGAACAGTAGTCGAGGGTTGCTTCAACAGAAAGAGAGAGGAAGATGAGTGCTCCGTTTTGCAATGCTTCTCTGTCTGACCCTTCACTAGGTCCGGAGCAGGTCCGTGATTCCTTTCTTGAGTTTAGCTGCCATATAGCCATTGTATAAATCTGTCAAACACATTTACTAAATTGGAGATTAACTATTTCCTTTATGTGATACTGTACACTCACCGGATACTTCATTAGTAACACCTGTTCAACTGTTCGTTAACATAAATATCTTCTCAGCCAATGTCGTGGCAGCAAATCTATTAATTTAGGCATGTAGACATAGTCAAGACAATCTGCTGTTCAAGCCAAGCATCAGAATGGGGAAAAAAGGTGATTTAAGCGACTTTGAATGTGGCATGGTTGTTGGTGCCAGTCTGGTTTGAGTATTGCAGAAAGTGCTAATCTATTGGGATTTTCCAACACAACCATCTCTAGGGTTTTCAGAGAATGGTCTGGAAAAGACAAAATATCTAGTGAGTGGCAGTTTTCTGGGCAAACAAATGTTGATGGCAGAGGCCAGAGAAGAATGACTAGACTAGTTCAAGCTTATAGAAAGGCAACAGTGACTGAAATAATCACTTATTACAACAAAGGTATTCAGAAGAGCATTTCTGAATGCACAACACATTGAACCTGGAAACAGATGGGCTAAAGCAGCAAAAGACCACACCGAGTGCCATTCCTGTCAGCTAAGAACAGGAACCTGAGGCTATAATTTGCACAGGCTCACCAAAATTGGACAATAGAAGATTGGAAAAATGTGCCTGGTCTGATGAGTCTTGATTTCTGCTGCAGCTTAAGATAGCTCAGAATTTGGTGTAAACAACCTGAAACATGGATCCATCCTGCATTGTATCAACAGTTCAGGCTGGTGGTGGTGGTGTAATGGTGTGGGGGATATTTTCTTGGCACAATTTGGGCTCCTTATTACCAGTTCAGTATCGTTTAAATGCCACAGCCTACCTGAGCATGGTCGCTGACCATGTCCATCCCTTTATGACCACAGTTGTACCCATCTTCCAGCAGGATAACAAACCATGTTACAAAGCTCACAACCTGATAAATCTCAACATTTTAAATGTTGTTTTCTCAAAAAAAAGTTTCTTGAAGATGACATTGATTTCAATCTACTCAAATGGCCTCCACAGTCACAAGATCTTATTCCAATCAAGGACTTTTGGGATGTGGTGGAACAGAAGATTCACATCAAAGACCAACATGAACCAAAATCTCTGAAGAATGTTTCCAGCACCTTGCTGAACCTATGTTACAAAGAATTAAGGCAGTTCTGAAGGCAAATGGGGGTCCAACCAGGTACTAGCAAGGTGTACTTAATGAAGTGGCTGAGTGTATGTAAAAGGTGTGTTTGTTGCCACTACGTTATTTCAACATCAATTGGTTGAGACTAGATTGTGGAACTGATTATTTTATTCCTTCCTTACCTTCTTTCTAAGCAGAACCTATTCCAAAGTTCAGAACATATGTTTTGTTTTTTTACAGGATGGACCCCAAAAATGTAATTGGTTCATACAGTTCCTTTAAGTTAGTTTTTAAATGTGTCATATCAACATATTTTTACATTTGGCTCTTTAACTTAATTGCCCAATTAGCAATGAAATAGCAGCTTGCTGTGCTACTAAGGTGAAAGCTTTGTGTCTTCATGAAATAAAGAATTATATAGAAAAAATGTTTTTGAACTAAAAAGAACATCATTAATATTCTGGTTCTCAAAATTTGGAAGTAATGGTTATTCTACAGCAGACAAGAAATAGTTTCTTTCCCTGTTTTGATTTTCTTCTTCAATATATTTTTTCTGTTACCTGAACCAATTCTAATCCAGGTTGATAGATTGATCATTGAGATAACATCCTACTTATGTTCACCATCTCAAAAATGCAACCTGAGTTTTTATTAGTTATCAGTGCTGTCCATCATTGCAAAGCAGAACAGTATTATAAAAGAAAAACAATGTCTGATCTTTGGTTTAGTTGTCAACCAAATAACGTGAATTAGATTGATTGCACAGATGTTAATTTTGTTGTTTTAGCAACTAAATTTTCTGACAATTAGTCTTGAAGAATTTGTTTCAAAATAGCAAACTTTTACAGTAGATTTTAGTCTACACCAACAAAGGTTTTAGGTTTAGATGTTTGTGATTATTTTCCAGATTTTCCTCCATTCCCAATTCCCTCTCCAATCCTGCCTTTTCGGCAGTTCCGCAACTCCTTGTACAGATCTGTGGGATGACGAGGGGTTCATCCAACCACATGTCGCCAGACCCGCCAATTCTTTTTTGCACTGTTTACCCAACATGGAAGCTTTTATTTGGATCATACATTTCGGCCACTTCTGTATCAGTCTGCACTTGAAATACCACAAGGTCCAGAAGTCAAAGCGAAGTTAGTGCCCACCCCCAGTGAGTCGCTTCCAGTGACGATGAAAGTAACCTAAGCTTGTGGCCTGGGTAGCTATTCACCATACCTAGTAACATTCACCACATCGTCCAGGAGCTATATGATCCATCTTGCTTCCATAGTTACAGATTGAACAATCTGTTACCAATATATTTCAAATTGAAGTGGCAATTATTACACAATGTGTATAAACACAGTATGTGCGCTAGCTAGCCAGCTAGCTAGTTAGCACTCCATCAAACATCTGATAAATACATCAAGAAGCTTGTGGCCTAGCTAGCTTCAATTGATACAGATTGAGCAAAATTCGGTCAACAATTATTTTTAATTTTACAACATTCATCCAATTATATACAATAACAATACATGCTACATCATGCTAAGCAGCTCCTTACCTATGCAACCTTTAGGTCCACTTCTTTGGCCCAAGACTAAGGTAACCAGATTTCTGAGACAAAATCCGGGGACATTTTCAGCTCAGAAGCGTAAATACCTCGAAAACAGGTAATGTTTTTATCTTTGTAAACTTAAAGGTACAATATGTAGTATTCCAAAACAATAAAAGATGTACTTTGCAATAAAAAAGCAAACATCACTATACCTATATTATATATATTTCTTAGTTGTGTACTTGCATTATCCTAAATGTTTACACCAACTTTCAAATACAGAGAAATTTCTAATATAATTCGAAGACACGGGACGTTTCATTTTGTCTTTCGTCAATGGCGTCATATAACCTTTGACTGCTGTAGTTGTTCTAAATTACAGGGAACCGCCAAACATAACGTGAATAAAGTTATAATATTTTTAACAATACATTACTTTGTCAGTGAAATTTTTTTCTGCCAGAGACGCTAGATTGGAAGGTTTTCATTGACGACGATAACAAAACCCATTATTCCACGCTACTTCCCAACGTCATCCAAGTACATCTTTTGTTATTGTTTTGATTGAGAGACACCTAGCGGCCAAAAACTACATATTGTAGGTTTAAAATGGGGACACCATGCCAGGGGTGTCACTAGAGCTAGAGCTGCACTGGGGCACAAGCCCCCCTAGGGGGGGTCCATGGGCATGATCCCCTGTAAGAAATAATTTGTCTATTTTAACATTTAAATGCATCTGGTGCACTTTGAAATGAAATTCAGAGGTTAGACATGATTATTCTTATCTAAGGATGGAAATATTTGTGCTGTAGCCTGAATTATTTTGCAGTTTAGAAGTTTAACCATACACACAGGTGGAATAGTTTTTCTTCATATTTTTGCATTAATGTCACTAGGAAGTGTCACAAATCCGCCCCCCCTGGGCTGTCTTCCCCTCTTGTTTTGTGTGCCTTCCCTCTATTCTTGTATCCCTTGTCTGTGTGTGTGTGTGTGTGTTTGTGTGTCTGGTTTGTTTTGTGTTTGTATGTCTGTTCCAGTACCCTGCGTCACCAGTTCCCTACACACCACAAAGCCACCCGTTCCTGAGCACCAGTCCCCAGCCCTAATCATCACCTGCACCTGCTGATCTGCCACACCTGGGCTGATTGCTGCTCTCCCTTCATAAGGGAGATGACAGCGATCAGTCCTCGCCGGAGGGTTCTTATTGTGGTGGGTAGTGTGGCTATGAGGAATAGGTTGCTGAAGTTGGAGGTGTTGAATGGGGGTAAGGTGAAATGTATGGTGCCTGGGAGTGCGGGGAAGGTGAGAGGGGTGATCCCGGGTGTTCCGGAGGATCTGTCTATGGAGGAGCTAAAAGAGGTGTGGTGGTTGACGCAAGACAAATGGGCAGTAGGGCACTGGGGTTAGAGAAGGTGAGTCCCACGGTGTTGTAGGAGTTTGGAGGGCCTTTGCCGAGTAGGGTGCACTTAGGGTTTCTTAGCTTTTTTGTGAGGGAATATGTGCCACCGCCACTGAGGTTTTTTAATTGTTTTTTAATTATGGGGCATGTGGCGGCTGTGTGCAAAGGGTAGGGTAGGTGTGGTAGGTGTGGGGGTGCGCATGAGTATGGCAAGTGTGGGGTAAGGGACAAGGTGAGGTGTTGTAATTGTGGTGGGGAGCACAGTGCTGTGTTTGGGGGGGGTTCAGAAGAGGGCAGCAGAGGCACAGCGGGTTAAGGTGGTGGATAAGGTCACGTATGCGGAAGCAGTGCGGAGATTGGGGGGACTTGGGATAGGTGTGCAGGTGGAGAAGGAGCGAGTTATAGGCCCGGTGTTGGAGGAAGGTATGAATATTCACAGAGTGGTGTTGTCTGAGATGTGTAATCATGAGTGTGTGGTTGGTAAGGATTTGTTGGTGGTGGGAAGGGTTGTGTTTAATATTATTAATATTATTATTATTGTCATCATAATTATTATTAGATATATATTATTATTATATATCTAACTTACCGTGGGTACAATCAAAACCCCTTTGTGAAACGGTACTACCTGGTTGTCTGTGTCCTTGCCTACACCCACGACCCCATACCTCTCTCGCTAGCTGCAGGCTGTCTTTGGCTGCATGTTTGACATCCCACTCCCCTCCTGGGGAGCTGAATGTAACATTGGTCTATCAATAGGTTTGATAATAGAACTTTGAAGGTAGTTAAAGGGACAGTGAATTCAAGCTTCAATGTTTAGGTGTGGTAGGCAGTGTAGAAGGAGGGAGACAAGGCAGGCAGTAGATGGTTTGAAGAGTCCAGGGATGTACAATGGTTGAGCAGCGGCTGACGGCTGTATGGCGAGAATGCACAACGAATGAATACAAACATAAACCAACATGCACAGTGCAATGCACTGGCATAATATAAGAACATAAAATACAATATAAACATAATCACAGATAATCAATCATAAAGTCATACAAATATAGTTAGTCTTTTTCTCAGTTCATGGACACGCAATCCTACTCTTGGACAGCATGACAGTGTGGGTGAAAGTGCCATGCCATTTCACAAAAAAAAAAAAACATTCAAGTAAACCAAGTCTGCCCCTGAAAAAATGTATATATTGTTCTTAGAAATTGTGGGGCAGGTGTCCACGTGGCGTAGTAGACTAAGTCGCTGCATTCCACGACAAACTACGTCATGATAGTCAGTGATTAGAGTTTATGGGTTCTCTGACTTTCCCCGGACCTCCATCATGAGGCAGCACAAACACAATCCCACTGCCGGGGATATGGGATAGATAAGTTGAATTATCTAGCTTGCCACATTGATCTCCAGCAACTCTCCAGCAAAATTCAGGTGAGCTTACTTATCCCATACATGAGCTGACTAAAGGCTTCCGTGTTGGATGAGTTGTGCAAAAAGAACCGACCGGCTCTGCGACATGTGGTTGGATGAACCACGTGAGCGCCCATCGCCATCTGTCCAGGAAGTTAAGGAGCTGCTGACAAGGCTGGGTCAGTGGGAATTGGAAAAGACCAATTGGAAAGAGAGAATAAATGGGGGAAAAAAATATAGAAATTGTGGGGTACATGGTGTTTACTGAGGGCCACATCACTGGGAAGGAAAGTGTAAAGATGAGAAGATGCCCTGGTTGTTAGATTACTGCACCTGTCACACCAAAAAATTGTATTACAATATAAAACAGATATTCTTTCAATACAATATGCCTGACGATATATTAAAATATATATAGAACCTGCTGTGACTTCATTACATCAAAGTGTATTTTCTGCTGTATGAACAAATAAAAGCAATACATACAAAAAAAATGTATTGACCTTGTTATATTTATGTTTAGAAGTTTCAGGTAAAACTGAACTACAGTACAATCAATATGAAATACTCCTCATTTGTTGGATGTTTCTTTGTTTCAGAACAAAACCAGCTGTCATCGCGATATGTCGATATGGGATATTCTTCTCTATATTATTTTCAAAAATGCTATAACGATAAATACAGAATTATCGCGCAGCCCAATGTGGCAATAGCGGGGAAATAATTGGCTTACCACCGACTGCATTTAGAAAGACCGCCACTGTTTTGACTAATTACCCTAGAGCCTCTTCCATTCCTTTTGCCTCCTCCAGTCCTGTCTCCCTACAAAAAAATCTACAGTGAATAAGAAGGCAAGTTATGCATTTTTCTGCCCCGGGAGGGGAATCTGAAAGATACATGGCCTATTGCATTAAGGTTCCTGGGTTATTCAGTGTTCAATTAGTGGAAATGCGAATGGGTGAACCGTGACCATAGTCTTTGTGTTCCGTCAACCCAGTTCAGTGGACTTGGGTAGAGACAAGGATGCACTCTGAAGATGTACAGCTAGAGTCTCCAGGTAAAAAACGTGTTCACCAACGGCAGTGTTGTGTGCACCAGCACAGCGAGGTAGATCCAGAATAGAGACAGGAAGGAGTCATCAGGCTACCTGGTCCAGAAGTATAGGTGTGAGTCCTCCTAGGATAAACACATCAACAGAAACATTAGAATGGGGATGTCTTAGGTTTAGTACCTCGATATGAATATGACCCCAAAAACAAGTATACACTGTCTCTTGTCCCCCATCACATAAACCAATGAAACGTAAGTGGGGACAGAAAAAGGACAGAATGACCCTAGTCCCCGGCACATCAACTATGGCAGCATAACATCTGGGGACTGAGACGTGGTCCTCCAGTTCTCAAGAAAAAAATGGGGTCAAACCCAGTACTAGCAAGATGTACACAATGAAGTGGAAATTGAGTGTATATGGTGTTTGTGTTATTTTGTTTTTCATCAACAGCTTGGAGATGTTCAGTTACTGGCCCAACAAAGCTTTTCATTTATTTGAGGGGACAAAATACATGATAATATCCTTCATTCAATTCCGATACCAATACAAAGCTTTTGGTGATTTAAAAATCAGATTTTCCAATATATATTTAAAAAAATCCAGAAACCAGTACCAAAACAGATTTCCCTAACATTAGTTATTTGTAGTTATTTATGAGTCCTCACTAAAATAATATGATAATGCAGTTTAAAAATAAACTTAAAGTCATTAAAACAAAAACACAACAACAACAAAAAATCAAATTTACCAGTATTAATAGACTTAATAGCTTCATAAATATAAATTTGAACAAGACTGGAGAAAAATAAATTCTGATAAGTTCTGATAAAAACAGCTAAATATACAGGTCCTTCTCAAGAAATTTGCATATTGTGATAAAGTTCATTATTTTCCATAATGTAATTATAAAAATTAAACTTTCATCTCCCTGATTAATCCTAAAGCCCACACCGCTTTTGGCCGAAATGCATTCCAGTTCGCCGCAGCTAAAGACTGGAACGAGCTACAGAAGACTCTAAAACTCATGACCACTGTCCCCCTAACTTCCTTTAAATCTCAATTATCAGAGCTTCTGTCTGACCATTGCACCTGCTGACCCCCCCCCCCACATGTTCACTACCTTTCCCTATCTGATCCATTACTGTGGCACTCTGCCAAATAAGCACCTGTGTATATATTGACTTGAACAGTATTTATTTTAAATACATTATTTCTCAACTGTTATTTGCACTGCTTCCATTTGCACAGTAAATTTTCATACTAATGTCAAATTATTACATTGTATTTGCCTGCTATGTACACTAATTCGATCTACCTCTAAATCTAAGATTTCTTTGCACTAATTGTACATGTACTTACATCTGCCTCGTTCAATTTCGATTGTATTTCAACTGTATTTTTTATC
>JACXGM010012306.1:0-24218 GCA_016801145.1 Umbra pygmaea | reverse complement strand
AAATTACACATCAAGTGTCTACAGTAAATTACACATCAAGGGTCTACAGTAAATTACACCTCAAGGGTCTAGAGTAAATTACACATCAAGTGTCTACAATAAATTACACATCAAGGGTCTACAGTAAATTACACCTCAAGGGTCTACAGTAAATTACACCTCAAGGGTCTACAGTAAATTGTAGTGGAAGTTTATAATGTTTACAGGACAGATATGCAGATATTAAGAGCTGGCACCTGGCTGGCACCTGGCTAGCTACCCCACACCTATTGCTTCCTTAGAGACGCAAATACAGAGGATTCAGGGAGGTGTGAAGCATCACCCCTCTTCCTGGACCACACAGCTGAATGTAAAGACCAACTGAATATCTGATGTAAAACATCAGCCAATGGACCAAATAGTATTATATTTGATGTTTTCCTGACTGTCCCATAAAGGGAAACCTTGGTATACACGTACCACTGTTGTGTTGCACATGTCATGTTCCTCTTTACAGATAACTTATAGTTGGCTAGCCAAAATAAGGAGGAAAGTTCCACAGAGTCAAACGTATGTCCCCCCCCCAGGGTGGGACATTTCAATTTCATGTAAATGTACAAAGCCAGTTTTTTTGTACTGAATGTAAATGTCTACAGCCGGTCTTTGTACTCAATGTAAATGTCTACAGCCGGTCTTTTGTACTGATTGTATTTGTGACCTAAAGTCTGTGAATAATGTAATCAATGTAAATTTATCAATAGCGGTCCTTTGTTTCCACTTTCGATGGCCAGTGAAATGTGATTCCCATTGGGGTTGAGCGGGAAGGGGGGAGCACTTTTTCGGTCGGAATATAAAGTCTATGTTCAACTATGTTCGAGTTGAGTTCAAATCTTAGACAATGCTCCGGGCAAGCTAGTTGCTCTAGCCGTGTGATTAGATATAGGTTAATTGTAGTTTTTGGTAGGTTTTAGGATTTTAGGATGACATGTATTAATATTCTTGGTATTGTAACTTGTGATTTCATTGTCCGGTTAAAGAGTTGTATTTTATGCCTTTAATTGGAATTAAATATTATTGCTTTGAACCGAGCCTTGTTTGCGACATTCCAAGTTTATTCCTTATATCTCCGGTGGAGTTAGATGGAAAGCATTGTTAGCCTATAATCTGCCTGCTCGTAGTAACACAAAATTTAGGACAACATATTACTTTAAAAATGAAAACAAATGAAAATGGCACAGACAAAATATTGGTACCCTTTACCTAATGTTTAAGTGCACAGCATTATGAGAAAATAACTGCAATCAAGCTTGGTAGCTCTGAATGGGTTTTCTACACTTGTTGACTGGTAGTTTGGCCCACTCTTCTTGAACAAACCGCTCCAGTTCCTTGAGGTTTGATGGGTGCCTTTTCCAAACTGCGAGTTCCATCTCCTTCTACAGATGTTTAATGGGATTTAGATCAAGTCCCATGACCGGAGACTGAGACCCAGTTTCCTGACACTGGGCTGTATGTTTCGCTTCAAAATGCCTTGATAGACTTCTTATTTCAAGCCACCCAGTTCCAGAGGCAGCACTGGCAGTTTCATGGTAGGGATGGTGTACTTTTCTTTGAAAGATGAATCCTGAAGTAAAATGGAGAACAACAAAATAATAATAATGTTCAGTTGAATTGCAAGTATTAATGTCACAGGTCATAGACAACAAAATGTTTTTTTACTGAATAACCTTTTTATTTATTCATTTTTAGTTTAACTAAATTCTAAATTCACCCATCAAGCTATTACAGAGCGCCTAAAATACACTGCTCAAAAAAATAAAGGGAACACTTAAACAACACAATGTAACTCCAAGTCAATCACACTTCTGTGAAATTACACTGTCCACTCAGAAAGCAACACTGATTGATTATCAATTTCACATGCTGTTGTGCAAATGGAAAAGACAACAGGTGGAAATTATAGGCAATTAGCAAGACACCCCCAATAAAGGAGTGGTTCTGCAGGTGGTGACCACAGACCACTTCTCAGTTCCTATGCTTCCTGGCTGATGTTTTGGTCACTATTGAATGCTAGCGTTGCTTTCACTCTAGTGGTAGCATGAGACGGAGTCTACAACCCACACAAGTGGCTCAGGTAGTGCAGCTCATCCAGGATGGCACATCAATGCGAGCTGTGGCAAGAAGGTTTGCTGGGTTTGTCAGCACATTCAACTAGGTAAAGACCAAAGTATTTCATACGATTAGTTCATTCAGATCTTGGATGTGTTATCTTAGTATTCCCTTTATTTTTTTGAGCAGTGTAGAATGCACATTGACTCACATGCTCCTGGTCTGAGCGCACCTGTCCACCTTTATCCTGATCCTTGGAAATCCTGAAAAAACAAGACCAAATATGTCAGATTATGACCGAAATAAACACATCTTTGATTCAAATAAATGAAACTCTGAAGGAAACAAGCTAAACATTGAAGGAAATGACAATAATTAAACTTCATGTACCAAGGATCTCAGAGTTGCTTTCCCTTCTTCTGTGAAGTGCGCACAATGTTTGCTGTGTCTATAATTGTACACAAAATTTATCCTAACACACAAAAACCCAGTACTCCATGTAATGTCTTGACATTAATTGAAATAAAGAACTGTAACCTCCCAGCCCAAAGTTCTCCAACAGGACGACACACCATCACCTTATTTCTGCCATATCGTGCTCAAGAAAAAGCACAGTCAAACCTAATTTCTAACCACTTCTTAAACCATCTTACTTCATATGCATTGCATTAAAGGTAGCACTTACAATTGTAAAGTCCATTGGTGCCTCCATGGCAACATACCAAGCATCCTGTAAATGTGACAAAGCATTGATTAAATAAGTGTTCAGTGCACATTTCAATGGAGGATGTTAAAACCTGTGAGAACTCACCATCAGCATAAAGACGCCACAGTCATTGGTTGATCAGGAAGTCCCTGATTAAAGAAAATGAATCAGATTTACCTAAACAAAATACATGTATGTAAAACCACTTGTGAACTACAATACCTGTAAATCCACTGAATACCTGTAACTGGTAGTTAGTAGCGTCAAAAAAGATAGAGTTAAAAAGTAGTGATGGCGAGATGAAACATTGAAGGTTTTCAGCCAAGTGGTTCACAAAAGCGTTACTTTGTCCAGGCTTTATTTGCTCACAATGCCACCTGGTGGTCAAAGATTATAAAACAAGCAGATACATTACAGATGACTTGATGTGATAATGTATTTTGTGGCAGTTACGGCTTAGAAATAACGGTGAAGAAATAAATTTCCACATGGACTAATCTATTTATATGAATTTAATATGTATTTTCTGTTGATAAAAATGTCAATAATGATTGTATAACATAACTCTGTAATTAACAAATTGCCTTGAAATGACTGAGGCTTGTTTTCATCAAATGTGTAAATCAATTCTTTGGTCAAAATTAGCAGGAGGGGCAATGTCATCATTTTAAAGCTGGAAAGTGGCTGGGTTTAACTTGGCAGAGAACTGTGAATTTGATGAAGAGGATATACTTTAGGACATTTCACCCCCTCCATTTTCAAAAATATAATTGTGCACACCTGTCAGTTTACAGAAAAGTGTTAGTTTACATGAACCCGTGTGTATACCGTCAAGAGCGTGCCAAATCGTGATGGGAGATTCATGAATGATTCTTTTTTTTGAACAAATCTTTTGAAAGACCGGTACATACGATTCATACTGGATGGTTCATTTAATTCTATTTGGCGCAGGCGCGTTACTTCTATGATCCAGTATACTGCAGCAGGATCTTTGTTAGCATTCCATAAACTCCCTTTCATGTTAGTGTCAATTTGACAGCGAAGCAATTTACATCTGAAGTGTTTAAAGACTATATTTGTCCATTGTTTATTACTAAAGATACGTAACAATATAAAAAAGGCCCCATTACCTTGTATCTCATTTATGGCCCCGTAGCAGCCGTTTTTGTAAAAATATGCAAACTATTGTGTCATAACCACGCAACTTACTGTTGCACAGTAGAGAAATGACCGTATAGTCCAGGATAAGCTTGCAGGCATACAGGGGGACTTGGAGGCATACAGTCAGTGACAAAATAATTAATCAGAATACTTACCAAAAGTTGCTCCTGCTCCTACGCTCATGGACAACTCCTACTCAAGCACTCCGTTTTTGCAAGAGGCAAGATTCCGAATGATTCGATTTCTCTTGGCAAAGCTACGAGAAGAATAACAATATTCATTAAATTTAGCGATAAAGCAGGGGGTGTTTTAGGGAGTGGCTATGATGTGATTGACATTGACTGTGCCAGTTAAAGTGTGTAACGGAATGTAGAGCGTAAACAGTGTTCCCAACTCTCAGCAAACGTAAAACAGTCAAATACCGCCTCTCATCGAAAATCGTCACATCCACAACCAAGATGGCTGCGTGCGTAACGGCAATCTCGACGACTCAAATCAGATCTTCACAAACCAATGGGTGACGTCACACATGTTACGTCCAGTACTATATGCCGTTTATGGTTTCTACCCAACAGCTAATTTTCTACAAACTATATATACACCACAATCAAGAGGGAGGATTGTAAAACTCCATTACACATTGCTGATGACGTGAGCTTCATTGTGTTTTGATATTGCAGATCACTACATTTGCCCTGAACCACTGGTCTGCAGAGACGGTAGAAATGTGTCCTCTTTGTTCTCAGTGGTAGAAGACATCAATTTGAAATTATGGAAAATCATAAAGAAAAAAAATGTGATCCCGTATAACCATGTGAAGTGTCATTTTTCACTTCTTACCATGTCATGTCATCGTCAAATTAATTCTAGAATGTAAAGATTTATGGTAAAACTATTTCTTTCAGTGGTGCACAAACATTTGCATACATGTGGCAAGGTAGGTTAATAAATTAATAAGGCACCAAGGGATGGTATATGAGCAATATACCATGGCTAACAGAGCTGTTTCTTAAGCATGACACATCATGGTATATAGCCGATGTTTATTGGCAATAAAGTAATCAGCGTAAATGAGTACCCCATCTGATGTCTCAGAAAATCATCTGTCTCTCTTCAGAGTCAACACTTTCCATGGGATCCTATACAATAAAATATTCCAGCAACTCTAATTTAGTGGTTGCAAATGAGATTATTCAGTACAAAACAACAAAAATAAAAGTTTATTAACAGTTATTTATGACTACGATGAAAAAATGTACAAGGAAGCTTTTAGGAATTAAAATTGGTAAAATGCTAATTAACTAAAATTCAACAACAGACAAATCTAACCAATTATCACCCAGGTTGCTGCAATTTAATTGACAATTAAGGGTGGTATTTAAACTACACAATCTCCTTCCAGTCAATGCTGACAATTACGGCACCACATGGAAGAGAAATGTCACTGGTCTTGAGAAAGAAATGTCTTCATGCAAAAAAGCACAGGGCTATACAAGACAATTAGTAAAGCATTACAAATCAGTCAGAATACAGTAGCAAAATTTATTCAGAAATTCAAAAAGGATGGACTTGTGGCAAGAAGTCTGACACGTCCAGGCTGTCCACGTAAGCTAACACCTCGAGATGAGCGTTTTGTCCTAAGAAGAGTTCACGTAAGCTAACACCTTGAAATGAGCGTTTTGTCCTAAGAAGAGTTCACGTGAGCGAACAACTCGAGATGAGCGTTTTGTCCTAAGAAGAGTTCACGTGAGCTAACACCTCGAGATGAGCCTTTTGTCCTAAGAAGAGTCCCTGTAAGCTAACACCTCGAGATGATCGTTTTGTCCTAAGAAGAGTTCACGTGAGCTAACACCTCGAGATGAGCCTTTTGTCCTAAGAAGAGTCCCTGTAAGCTAACACCTCGAGATGATCGTTTTGTCCTAAGAAGAGTTCACGTAAGCTAACACCTCGAGATGAGCCTTTTGTCCTAAGAAGAGTCCCTGTAAGCTAACACCTCAAGATGAGCGTTTTGTCCTAAGAAGAGCTGAGGATCATTGCCATGCAGGTTCATTACAGTTAGCAGGTGTGACATGCAAGGGTGTTGTCCATGAAGGAAGCCACTGCTAAAGCCCATGCACAAAAAAGCCTGTTTAGCATTTACCAGGGCCCATTTTGACATAAGTAAAGAATATCTCCATACTTTGGACTCCATACTTTGGTCAGATAAGATTAAGGTTAATCTTTTGGAACTGATGGCATCCAAACTGTATGGCGTTTCAAGGAAGAAGAGTACAATAAAAAAATTGTACCCACAGTAAAGCATGGCAGTGGCAGTGTTATTCTGTAGGGTTGTATGAGTGTTGCAGGTGTCATAGAATTGCACTTCATTGAGGGCATCATGAATTCACAGATGTACTGTGAAATACTGAAGGAGAAGATGCTACCATCTCTCTGCACCCCAGGTCACCGTGCACTAACATGATAATGACCCAAAACATACATCCAAGGCCACTGCTACATTTCTGAGGAAGAACAAGGTGAAAGTGATTCAGTGGCCAAGTATGTCACCTGACCTCAAGGGCATAGGAGTCAGTTTGATATTGGAGAGGACACACCATATATATCTCACAAACTGTTCTTATTATTGGCGGGGGACCACATTGCCTGCCTGTAAACATTGCCCATCCCTCCATGTTCCTACGCTATTGCCTGAGAGTTCTGAAAAGACGGGTCGAGCATCATACTTCGTCCAGCAACCAGGCTCTAAAAGAGCTCATTCTCCAACAATTGAGAAAGATAGCCATTGCAGTATGTCGTCAACTCGTTCACTCCATGTCCTGAAGTGTTGGTGCTGTCCTTAAAAATCATGGGGGCCATACGAACTATTAGATTTTGCACAATTTGTTGTAGGGTCATTTTTTACAAAATCTACTTTGAATATATTTATGTATTTAAACTGGTAAGTTGACTGAGAACAAGTTGTCATTTGTAGCAGAGACCTGGGTAGGTCACATACATGTACAGTAAACAAGCAAAGCAATTAAAACGCAAGAAGAAAGCATCACAATCAAAGTAATATTCTTCAAGTAAACCTCTAAAATGCCCTTACGGCACCAGTTCCTATATTTAAAATACATAAATTCATTTCAAATGTGAGGGGCAAAGGAACTAAATTCCGTGGAGATCTTAGGGATCTTTAGTGATAGCCATCCCTGAGCTCAGGTAGTCAATCCACAGTTAATTAAAGGTTTTAAAGTGAAACATTTTTCTTTCTGATAAAGGATGTAATGATGGGTACTGAACCTCTCTCCTGTAATCAATCGAATGGCACTATGATATAGAGTATCTAGAGGTTTTAACACAGAAGCAGAGGCATGCATGTACCATAGATGGTCTCAATAGTCCATAAAAGGCTAAAAAGGAGATTTGACCGTTTGCTTTCTATTATTTAGTCTCAAACAAGACTTGTTTCTTTAAAAGTTACACACTTTAACTCTTTAGTTTTTTAACAAACTCATCAACATCCATCCAACTCATCAACATCCAACTCGCAAAAGTTTTTCTTCTGCAGAAAATGACGTTTTGGAGTTACAAGATGTGGGGGGTTTTAAATTCTCAAAGGCTATTATGGAACAGTGCACTGGTGGGAGTTGTCTGGCTTGTGAATATTAATTAATATTGTCACACAAAGCCACAGAAAAGGAGCATATGGTTTTATTGCAGTCTAAACATTTGTTTCAAACCCAAAATGCATTTGTTATAGTTGGACTTTAGGATCAAGCATGTTTTAAATGTTTAGAGGCAGGCCAAAGATAAAATTGAGGGAAATCAGTTTCATATAAAGTACAGGTCAAACGTTTGGGGTCACCCAGGAATTTCCATGTGTTTTGATAGAAATTGATACCTGCAGTAACCAAGGTGGAATAAAATTGATCAGAAATTATAGTCAAAAACCTGATTCGTCTTTGCAGTTGTATGTGAATAATTTATTATAAATCAGTAATTTCTAATAGTGGAAGCCATTTGCAACATTAGTAATGTCTTCAAAATTAGCTAAATTGTTGTGGTTTGGTTTTCTGTAGGTCCGGATCACACAGCTGGAACAAGAATTAAAACACCCGAAACAACACGAGAAACACATTCGGATTAAACCAATCACGAGTCACCGTCTGATCCACCCAATAATTTGCTGTATCGTTATGATCATTGTAAGATATAAGACCTTTAGATTTACATTGAGTTAATAACAGTACTACATATTAAAATGTTTTATACTTGATCCATTTGTATTTAATTATGAATGTAAAAATGTTAATATTTACAATAAAAAAGAAGGGTTTGTATAATATGACCCATGACACTAGCTATTCACTGGAAAATATTTTTATTTCATCAGTGAATAGCATGTTTTGCCAGTCCTGACTGGTCCAGCCATGTTGCCAGTGATGTCTGGTGAGGACCTGCCTCACAACAGGCCTAGAGGCCCTCAGTCCACCTGCTCTAAGCCTATAGCAGACAGTCTAAACACTGACTGGAGGGATTGTGCATTCCAGTTGTTGTCATCCTGTACCTATTTTACAGGTGTGATTTTCAGATGTACCGATTCTGTTCTGGTGTTCTTCCACCGCAAGGTGGATCAGCCGGCCTTCCTGTTGCGCTGTCTTAGAAGTCTTACTGTACAGACATTGCAGGCCACAGCTGGGCTAAGTCGCTGCATTGCAAGACAGTCTACGTCACGATGGTCATGAGTTCGAGCCTGACCATGGGGTCTTTGTTTTGGTGTTTTTCAGAGTTTGTAGAAAGGACTCATTAGTGTCTCTCAGTTTTCATAACTGTGACCTTAATTGCCCAATGTCTGTAAGGTTTTGGCGTCTTAACGACCATTCCACTAATGCATGTTCATTAATCATGGCTCATTGAACAAGCATGGATAACATTCTTTAAACCCTTTATTATGAAGATCTGTAAAACTATTTGGATTTTTTACTAATTACCTTTGAAATAGTATCCTGAAAAAAATGTATCATTCCTTTTGCTGAGTTTATATTTCAGTAGCGAAGTTTTCAGCCACAAATGAAAGATCACTGGTTCTAATCCCTGTGCTGACATTACAACACATCTGTCACTGTGACCTTGAGCAAGGGACTAAACTCCTAATAATTCCAGTAAGCTCCTCTGATTTAGACTGTCTACTAGAGAACCTAAAGGTACAGTATAGAATCTTGAAAATGAAACCTCAATGACCGATTCTTTTTTTTCAGATGAGACACATTTAAATTATGCAACATCACCGACTACACATTTGAACAGTTATTGCAGTGAGGAGAAGTGTTGTGCTTCAACAGTGTGTTGCTTATGATATAATTTTGCATTTTACGATTTGCAACTGTAACAAAACAACAGTGTAGGAAAACATCTGATATAACATCTTTTAAGCATCACGAAACAGTATTTACAGCATTTGTGAGTTGGTCAATTGGAGACAGTAGTTGTATGGTTTTAACTCCGCAAACAAGTTTAAATGTTGAGAACGCTCAAATGGCATCAGGTGTGTTCAGTCCTGTGCATTATATTCCAACACCTAATATGAATACTGAATGGGAGGGAAAGTTTCAGGAGGACATTCATTCAGGACGGTAACTCTCCAGAACCAGGGTTCATCAGTGCTGATGTTAAGGCACACCTTCATATGTTTAGCCTGACAGCACCAGTTTTTACCCTGCTACACCCACTTTGTTCCAACCAGGCATACACTACTAGTACCATTCCCCAACGCAGGGCGAGGAAATACGCAGAACAAACTTTACTAAAACACGATCAGGGAGAATCTACCATTCGGGTGTCAACGTCTCTGGCAGAAAAAAGTAACCAATACTTGGTGCATGTCCTTTCTCAGACTGCATGAGTCAACAGTAATTCTGAGCAGAGGAACACATCCATGTTGAAAGGAGACAAGCTCAGTCTACACTTACAAGTGCCAAGCTTTCCCCTGCTAGTATCTGTTAAATGTCCCCTCTGACCAATGGAGAGTTCTGGTTCAACGCACCAATGACTGAACAGATTAAAGCAGGGCAACAAGCAAAATGTTAAGATTTTATTTACAAAGTCAATTTTTGTACGTTTTGTCTTTTTTTTTAACTTACAGAAAGTAAAAAACACAATTAGTCAGTGTACCCAGAATGAATCTGTGTTCCAAACAAAACCCCTTTCCCTACTTAGTGCACTACACTGAGCTCATAGGTCTCCAAGCTCACTCTGGTATAGGGCAGTGCACTAGACAGGTGACAGGGAGTAATTTGGAACAGCAGGAGAGCGATGCCAGCTCTGCCCCCCAACACTGTAGAGGCAGGAGGCGGCAAAAGACGGCGCTGACAAAATACAAAACAAAAACAAAGTCCTCTGAAGATTATTTAAAAAGCTCTGGCCTCATCTCACATGGCAACCATACTGCCTATATATAGTTCACTACATGTCACCCTAAATGGGCTTTTGTTTAGTGTCCTAAATAGGGATTATGTTGACATTTGGGACAGCAGCAGATGATGAGTAGTCCCGGTTGGTGAAGTTTGTTGTCTAAGCGATGAGGTTGTTTACAAACAGAATCTCTGAAGTTGGCGGTGATGACATCACAAAAACGTGCCCAAAAAGGTTCCGGAACACTGGCAGTGACATCATGACGACATCACAGACAGAGCCCATCCCACCTGGTGATGTCACGGAATGCTGCGTGGTGGTTGAGATGTCAGATGTGGGCGAGATGTCACCCAGCGATCCCCGCACTTGGCAACTTTAGTCCTAGCAAGGGGGTTAGGTGACTTCCAAATGACACCCCATTTCACATATAGTGCACTACGTTGGACCAGCCACTAGGGGGCGAAAACATAGCTGCAGTGCCTGGTCAAAAATAGGGCACCACATGGAATCAAGGAGCCAGTTGGTTAGCTGGAGGGACTTGGGGACACAGGCAGTATGGGGGCAAAAGAAGGCCAAAAAGGGGTTATCTGAGATATTGAATGGTGGAGAGGCATGGCAGGAACACACTCAATCATCTTCTTCGTCATCATCATCATCTTCTTCAGGGTCTCTCTTCCTCTTCTCTCCCTTGATAGGCGACTCATCCTCATCTGGAGAAAGAACACAGTGATTTAAGAGATGTTCAAGGACAGACTGACTTCAATTTCACAAAGCCACTGTTTACATCAACAGCTGTCAAAAAACACTAAGACAGAAAATGACCTAACACACTAAAAGAGCAAATAATGGTGACAATGGCTGAGGAAAAAGGAAACAACCTAGAGAGGAGCAAGGCTTCAGGTGGATGCCATTCTAGATTTTCCATACGACAAAATGTCACCCCATTCTTATTTCTTTTAACTTCACAATGCATTCTGATATACTTAAAGTTGGAATAATAATAGGCCTAATAATAAATACGGTGATGATACATAGGTTTATACGTTTGTAAACTAGCCATGCAGGACAACCAGCAACCCCACTGACAGTAGATTCATTTGACTCAAATAGAATTCCACTACTTGCACAAATAGAAATTAAAAGGTGGAAGTAACTGAAAGCCGGCCTTCTTAACACCGAGTACCAACCATCATCCTCGTCGTCGTCATCCTCGTCATCTTCCTCATCGTCGTCATCATCAACATCTCCATTCACCTCTCCTTCCTGAGGGGTAAGTGTTTACAGATGTCAACTGCATGTCCTCTAAATTCAGAAAAACATCTCTGCGAACTAAACGGTAAAGAAAACCCCACAACACGGACATGGCCCCTGAAAGCCCCCGACAGTTTACCAATAACAGCTGGATGACAGTCTTACCTCTCCACTCTCCCCGCTGTCATCGTCATCCTCCTCCGCTACCACCTCTTCGTCATCGTCCTCCTCTTCGTCAAAGTCTTCCTCTTCAGATTCACCTTCCTCACCCTCTGCTCCACCAGAAACAAGGGCACAGGGAGTAAGGGCACCATTAGTTACACTGCAGTAAGTGTGGACACCAGAAATCAATGGACAAGCCTGACCTGCACCCAACCCTGTTCTCAATACGGAGAGCTCATGTTGACCTGCTATATTACATTGAGAAATCAGCCTAGTTGTAAGTCCCATGGCAGCCCGCCTCACCATCTTCATCGTCGTCGACGCCGTCTCCCTCTCCGTCCGAATCGGAGGCCTCGCAGTCTTCGACGTCGTACCCGTCCAGGTAGGTGAGCTGTGGGAGGAGTTTGAAGATGCTCTCCCGGTAGTCGGTCAGATTAGTGACCTCACAGTTGAACAGGTCCAGAGACTTCAGCTGAGGAAGCTTTTTCTAATGGGGGGCAAAGAGGTTATCGCATGTTAGCGCACAAGACGGGTTAACAGCCAATATTACACCAATAACAGGTCAGTATGGGCTCTTGCTCAGAGAAATTGCTGACTCACAAAAAACACAGTCTGTCTAATGCCCACCTACACCCTTCTTGTGAGTAGTCAAACACCCATCAGAGGCTCACACTTTGTTTAATACCCACTACACCCTTCTTATGAGCAGTTGTAAAGACCCACCAGAGGCTCACACTTTGTTTAATACCCACTACACCCTTCTTATGAGCAGTTGTAAAGACCCACCAGAGGCTCCAGTGTGCTGATGTCCTTGAACTTGTTCCCTGACAGGTTGAGGTGTGTGAGGTTGACCAGCCTCTCCGCCAGCACCTCCAGACCCCCGGATATCCGGTTGTCACTCAGCTCCAGCTAAGAGGAACCGGAGAATAACACAGGTGGGTTAATATGACATGTACGCATGACTTCACACATCGTTACTATACATGTTTAAGTTAGCAAAATGTAAATAAACTGAACAAAATGCTTAACCGAGAAGTCTGTATGGGCTAAAGCCAAAACTGCATGGAAGTTTCCACAATCAACACATGGTAAAACATGGTCTATGTAGGTAAATGCAAAAAAGACCTAACCCTCTTGTTACAGTTGGGAGATGCTACCCAGACCGACAAACATTTAGCAGTCACATTGGGAGAACCACAGCCCAATAATTATGGTAAACTTAACCAACAAAATATTGATTTTGAATGCATTAAATAATAATTAAAATCATTCAAGGGAAGTTCACTCTTCCCAGGTTATAGATGATACAGCAAAATGTCACTTATGTACAGGGATAGGGGCCATACTACAAACACAGAATAAAATCCATTTATGGAATAATAGGCCTTCCCATTATTATTTCAGTTTATGCATTCAAATTATACAAAATAATACTCAAAGAACCAACAGTCAGTAAATTTATAGTGACTAGAAGCAGAAAAAAAATAAACTTTATACCCAACACGCTGACATGATGAAAGCATTGTTTGAGGTGGTAACAGGTTTTGCAAAAGTATTCAGTGTCTATATTAAAAACAACCTTTTGTCAGACAGAACAACTCAGGTACCTTTTTTAATTTGGGCAGTTTGGGTATGTTTGAGACGGACATGAGGCCGACATTGATCAAACTCAACAGCTCTAAATTCTCAAACTCCTCCGTGATGCCCTCCATCTTGCCGTCATTCGACCGGCAGTTATCCAGGACCAGCTCCTGAACCTGGAACACAGGGAGAGGAAATGGAGTGAGTTAGGTCAGGGAAATAACAGGTTAAAGGCATCTGATGTTAGAAATGAAAGTGGGCATTTTACTGTTTTACATTTCGTACAATATACACGCATTTCTAACACGGTGCTAATGTTTAGCGAAAAAAAACTGGTCTCGTTTACAATGTAGTTATAATATAATGTATGTTTCTCAGGGCCATCAAGCGTTCTCGTGCTTAGAACTCTCTAACTGTTTATAAACTGTGGGCACGTGATGTAGCTAGCTAACGGATGTTAGCCTGTGTAGCTTGCAAAGTTACACGTTAAGCTGTGGGTCTTCGACGGTTTAAAATGCACCTAACAATACGGTGTATAGTTGTGTAACATTACATTTACATTCGCTTCAGTCGACGAAACAGGCGATAACTATAAATACAGCAAGTGAACTCATCGTTTTCAACATGCTTCCTACGCGCCCTAACGTTACACGTCGAGTTCTAAAAAATGGCTACCGTAATGCTAGCTGAAATGGCTACCGCAATATTAGCTGAAATGGCTAAGGTAATGCTAGTCGAAATGTGTAACGTAATGCTAGCCGAAATGGTTAACGTGATGTTAGCCGAAATGGCTAACGTAATGCTAGCTGAATTGGCTAACGTAATGCTAGCTTCCTTCTGCGGTCAAGTTCAGTGTGATTGTTAGCTAGCCTGCTACTTAGCTAACGTTAGCTACGGCCTTTGATGATAACCCGTAAATGTTCAAATTAAATGCATATTCATACTGTTAAAAAATTGCAGCATATGGATCCTAGTATTGAATTATCTGTATTTCTGCTTGTGTGTAAAATATTTATAGTTAACGCAACGAGTTATACCTTTTCTGTATATTTACCTCACGAGGCATTAACTCGTAAGACCGGTTGTAAAGTGGATGGACCATTTAGCAACTGTACAGTACAAGTTAGCACTTTCAAACCAACGAATCAAATATATTTTGTAAATTTACCTCCGAATTAACGACGAAACGTTTAATATATAATCTAAATGTTACAATAGAGTAAGCATACGAGGTAACTAGACTGGTAAGTACTGTACTATTGATTTATAGCGAAAGGGTTGTGGTTGTTGAGGACCCCATGTGCTCGCCATGACTTCCAGTCAGTAAACTTTAGTGTCGCAATGGTAGGAAGCTTCATGGAAACTGTACTTACTTCTGACGGCGTCCTGTTTCTCAGTTCTAGGTGAATTCTCTTTTTCATATCCATTTCCCCTCTTCTGTCTTGAATCTCTTGGGGAAGTTTTGTTTTCTACCGCCTTCTAGCTACCGTTGGCTACCAGAAGCGTTCGGAGAAGAGAGCCGCCTGCGTGCAAGTCGGAAAGTGGGTCAAATGCGAATGGTCTGTTTGCGCGGAGTAGAAACGGAGGGAAACCGCGGTGAAACTAAGTACTCAACACCGCCCCTTGTGGCCGTGTGCCTAACCTACAGCCGAGCCGACAAGGGCTGCATTTATTGCAACCATCTACAGTCTGTGATTGAAACAGAAACATTTTTAACGTTTAGCAACCACACAGAAACTGAAAGGAAGCCAACGTATAAAACCAAGCTGGAGCAAAGGCGTTGCTAAACGTTTTCCCATTCGAGGGCACCGTTTTCCAATCAAAATGAATACACCCTTGTTTACCAGCCACATGGCATCTTAAAATTAACCTACATAACTGATATATAAACATGTAAAATAGGCTAACTAAAATCCCTTAGAAAGATTGCAGTTAGAGTGCAGTATAACTGCAGTATTTCTCCAAGGTACCATTTTTATTGCAATATTTTGTTATGCAAGATAAGAACACTTTGGTTATTCTGCAGACATAGGCTGCCTCAAAATACAGTTGTCTTAGTTACTAAACTTTATTGAAATTTTAAAATGACAATTTGTTTGGTACAGGATTCGACGGAGAGACTCGTTGTTTTCTTCTTTTGTGTCATGAGACAGTGATATTTTCATTGTGATCTATATTTCAGATAAATGCGTCAAACCTTCTCAATAGATTCCGTTATTTTAAAGGTTCATAATTTGTAAATGGAACTTTATCAAGCTCTTCTATGTTATTTTTTTAAGGATTTAATTGCTTCATATGTTGTCTGACACTATGTATGTTTTTTGCAAATGAGAATAATTGTACATTCGGCTTAGCTGGTTTAATAAAGCTGAAATAAAAACATGTGTAGTGAATCGAACACATCTAGGCTATCTTTCAAGCTCATTTTTGGCAACTTTAACAGCAATATTTATTTCGAACACACCGTGACAGTGTTGCTACTCCAGTTGCATGGTTACGCTGAGCTTTTGCATTGAGTTATTTTTACTGCAAGCTAATCGTATTGTGGCGTTTTATACCGCTTGGCTAGCTTTCTTTCTTAAGTTTCAGAATATTCATCAGCACACTTTCTTCTGTCGTTCTGCAGACCCACTTTGTGGGTGGCAGATCGGTAAACTTACAAAGTAAGTCTTAAAGCAGTTGTCCATAAAAAAACTTGTTTTCCACATCTTTATGTGATTTAGGAAAGACATCTGAGAACCAGTCCTGTTGTCTCATATAATTTATTCCAGATAAGTCACATAATACTTATAATGTAGTCATCATCCTATTGAAATAGCAACTTATGCCCTATGTAGTGCACTACATTTCAAGAGGTATTACATGGAATAGGAAGCATGTTCAGATCTGCATATTATATGAACCCAGTGTGCACAAATGTAGTAAAGTGGGGAAAGATGGTTCAGGGGCCCCTGAAAGGAGAAGCGCCATATAGAAGGCCCTGGATTTTAAATAATGGATTATTTATCATATTTCATGAGGCCCAGAGATCCTGGCTATATGTCTATAGCCAGTATTACTATACTCTTTTTATACTGTATTATATTATACTTGTACAATCTACAATACTCTACTCATATTTTACAACATTGTACTAATACATTCTAATGTAATACATTTATACTGTAGTACTATTGTATGTTACAAAACTCTTTTTGTAATTTATTGTATTCTACATATACATTCTACTGTACTCTAGTGCATTCTCTATTGTATTCTTTCATACTACTTTCATACTGTATATTGATGGTCTATATTTGACACTGAGGGCGTATCCAAAATGGCATGCTTCTTTCTATATACTATAATGCGAAGAGGATATGTAGTGTCCTATGTAGTGCCCAACTATTAACAAGGGCATTACAGATGAGGGAGACATTTCAGTGTGAAAATATGTTTTCAGGTCAAACTTATCAGGTGCAGGCCAGAAAAAAAAGAATGTCTGCAACTCAGAATTAATTTGTGTGTTTAAATGAATTAATTCACAGTGGAAGCATACCAGAGTTGCAGACATTCTCTGATTTTAGATTGACCCGACATAGCTGAAGAATTAGTAGCCCCATTAGAGGATGACAGAGTTATCTAGTGATTAAAAGTGGTTTAGCATCAATATTGAAGCCACTAAACGCTTTGACTGCTTTGGATGGGTCTAACTTCATTATTGGGACTACATGACAATAAGATGTACATCCCATCCACAATAATTCCCCTTTTCATTTAATTAATTTAGCAGATGCTGGTATCCAGAACGACTTGCTCAAGGGCAGAACAACATATTCTTCACCTTGCTGGCTCATGGATTCAATCCAGCAACATTTTGGCTACAGCTCAGATACTTTAACCCCTAATTATTAAGGGGCTAATAATTAAGGGTTAAAGTATAATTATTGCAAATCGATAACAGCCCCTCCCACTCTCCCTATTTGTCAACCTGTATTCAGAAGGAACCAATTGGGGCAGACTATGTGCATGAGTGACCCCTGGTCTCCAGGGCTGATAGACCTTCAACAAAAAGACTGTTTTCTGATTGAACACCCAGTCAGCCATGAATTTGAATCCCAACCTGTATCCCTTTTCACCTGTATCCTCTCTCCTCCTGTATCCTTTCTCACCTGTGTCATTTTCTCCTGTATCCTCTCACATGTATCCTTTCTTCTATATCCTCTCTTCTCCTGTATCCTCTCCCCTTTATACTTTCTCTTCCTGTATTCTGTGCTCCTGTATCCTCTTTCCTCCTGTATCCTCTCTCTGTATCCTGTCACCCTGTATCTTCTCCCCTCTTGTATCCTCTCTGTATCCAGTATCCTCTTTCCTCCTGTATCCTCTCTGGTCTCTATTAGTTCACAGGTAATCCTGAGGAGAGTGAAGTTGATCTTAAGAACACTTCAGTATCAAAATTTATCCTCCAGCCTAGGCCACTCACGCCTACACTGGTAAAATGTGGAAAGTAATGAAAAATATAATTTGTTTTGGAAGAAATACAGTTTGGAAAAAACTCTATTAATGAATATATATATATATATATATATTCATATATACATACAAAGGCTAATTCTATGGGGTTGTGGCTGATATAAATCGTCCGTGGTAGGATACATATCAAGGGGGAATAACGTTCACCAGCCTATTTATTTTTATTTTTATTTATACAGGGAAAAATATTTTAAACCTAGGTCTCATTTAGAGTGGTGCTCTGTATTACAAAATAAATAATAAAAACACAGATTTAAAACACATTAAAAATAACAAACACTAGTTACAGTAAAATTGTCCATCAACATCTTTTTGAACTGTACTATATGAACAGTGTCTGTCAACTTTAAATCATCTAAGAGAACATTCCGAGAGTGGGGGGCAAAGTGGACAAATGAAGTTTGTACCTATTTCACAATGTGCCAGAGGTGTTTGTAATAACAACCAATCTTGTGAACGTGTTTGATAAGTGCTATTTCTCAAGTTAATTTTTAAGGAAATATAATCAGGAAGATTCTGAAGACCCACTTTATAGACAAACATAACCAGTGTCAGGCCCTTCTTGAAGATGATGAATCCCTCAACAGATGTGAGTGAAAGACAATGGTGCGTAAAAAAGCCTGACCAGTAACAAAATGCAATGCTGCATGATAGGCAGAGTCCGAGCTTTTCACAACAGAAGCTGAAGCCTGCATGTAAAGTATATCACCATAGTCAAGTACTATTAAAAAAGGTAACATCTCCTGTACCATAGAAATGGAATGGATAGAAAGGACATTGAAATTCAAATCGATGTAGCAGAATGGTCAGAGCTGCATTTTTATGTTTACCATTCCATTGCAAAGATCTAGCGGCATACTTCCGCGTTAAACCGATTTGCGTGTTGTCACCGTGACAACTAACAGTCGCCATTTTGTTGTGTACTAACCGAATGACCAAGCCAAGCAGTTCAATGGCCTTTCTATCCATTCTATTTCTATGTCCTGTACCAACCCAGGTCTCAGAGAAGAAAGGATTTAGGTTTACTTTTACAGAGAAAATAAATGGAGTAGTAGGTTCCTGCCATAGAGATGGAAGTAGATCCCCCTGTTTGTCCATGCTATAGAAATGTAGATCTTTCAGGTCTCTTCTAATGTGCAGTGTCATTGAGGCAGTGTCCACTTTAAGCTAATCTATATTGGTGGTGTCGTGTTGAACATTACTATTCCATTATCTCCTAGGAAGAGACCATAATGAGTCTGGAACCTACGCTTCACCTAAAACAGTCAGAATCTAGTTCCTTCCTAGTTTCTAGAATGTTCCTGATTTGTTTATCATGTCAACTACTTCTACCAGCACTGAAATTAGTTTGATGCCTAGAATGAATGAAAAAAATTTCAGTGCCAACTAACATGAATTGAACTTAAAGATGAAGTCCAGGACTTTTGTGATTAGCAAAATAATATTACAAAAATATCTATGAGTCGAATTTCTATCTTTACTCAGCCATGAAATTCCAAGTTTGACAGGGAGGGGTTAAGATGTCTTGGGGCATACATTGGCAGACACAATATTGTACATTTTTTTCAGGGATGGTTTTTGACTAGACAGTGCCACTTCTACAACCACCGGCCAAATATTACAGTACAGATTTTTAAATATCAAGAAACAAATTGAACATGGCATTGGATTCAAGTGAAAGATAAGGTAAACAAAAAAAACTTTCAAATACACTGATGATTTTTTGCTTGTTCAATCTGTTTTTCTGTATTGATGCCATCACATTACACGTTTTTGCTTAAGTAAAACATTTAAACAACATTTATCCAACCTGTTTTTAACCAGAAGGTTGAGTTAGAAAAGGTGTGGGAAATGGGAATCCCTGGACGTTGAATGCTTCCATACTCCAGCTGCTCTCAAACCTAGCTGACCTAATTTGCACACATTGTAAGAGAATATATTTGAGTATTTTGTGTATTATATGTGGAACGTAATGTTGGCTCTGCACTATTATGCTTTATCTTGGCCAGGTCACCAGTGCAAATGAGAATATGTTCTTAATTCGCTTACTTGGTTAAATAAAGGTGAAATAAACAATACAAAACTCTCCTCAGTGACTTGCAGAAGTAAACAGGTGTGCTAGCTGTGGTAAATATCAAATACACGGTATGGCTGGACAGACAACAGGGCTGAGAACCTCTTATCTCTGTAGAGGCATGTAGCTACAAGGGAGTTTTTATATAGACACCTAAAGGAGGATTACACTACCACCGATATACACTAGCTAATCTATCAGGTAAAACACAGAAAGCTGAAGTTGAAGGTCATGTGATGTGGTGTAATGTGATTTAATGAGGGTTATTATGTTATGTAATAATGTCTAATGTACAGTACCATAATGCAATGGACGGTACTGATTTGTAATGAAAGTTTTTATAGTGCAACATATGGTGACATACACAATCCAAAAAGGATTCTTCATTTGTCCTCATAGAACCCTGTAATGGATCCTAGAATAACCCTTCTTGGTACCAGTGAAAACCTATTTTGGAAACATTAAGAAGAATCCTCAGGGTAAAATGTTCCATATGCACATATATGGCTCAATATGTAATCAAAAAGAGTTCTCACTGGAAGCAAAAACAGTACTCCTTATTATATTGTAATATAGTGCAGCGTCGGATAATATAGGATTATTTACTGTAATAGTTTAATTTAATGTATAATAACAGTGTAATGTAGTGCAACATAGAATATACAGATAATGTACTATAACATGTAGGGAAAGGCAGACACTGCAGCATTTGTAACCATAGTTACAGACACCATTGCACAGGTTACCATAGTAACAGACACCATAGCACTTGTAAAACTTAGAGAAATCACACCTGATAAGATTATTCTGGTTTGTTAACAAAATGTTAACAATATCTTTTGCTGTGAAAGCATTGAGGAACAGGCAATACAGTATTGACATTGGCCTCTGTATATCTAGCATCAATGCATGAGAGAGAAAACAAGAGAGATAAAGAAAGAGAGAGGTAGGAAGAGATAAAGCAAGAAAGGCTAACTAACATATCCCAGCTACTTAAGTTTGAACAACTCCATCAACCATGTCTGGAATGTTTTTTGCCCTGTAGTGCTCCAGGCCTGGGTAAAATTATTTTGTTATGATCTGTTGAGCTATTCAAACAGGAGGGGCAGCCAGGCTCAAAACCAACAGTATTTCGGATTGGGATTGTGGGAAGAATTGTAGAAATATATATGTAGTTCCATTGTTATATGTTCCCCGGGGTTCTAGCTAGAATAACAACAGTGATCAAACATATCCAGGTGTGTCATCGTTAAGAGCAGGTCAAAGGGCCATAGAACTGGGAAAAACAACCAAATAACACTGCATGAGACAAATACAGGCAAACATTTCTGTATTCTTTACGCTGGCATGCGAAACACACAACACAAACAAATCAAAACATCATGGAAAAAACATCACATTAAGTGAACAAAAGCAAAAAGATTTCAATTCATGTGCACATATTTCTGGACCATAACAGAATCCAGTGACTAATTTTAAGTACCATGAATATAGATAGTTAATTTGCACAAAGATGGGCATCTAAATATCTCTAATATACATGTATGTCATTCAGTGATACACATTTACAGCATATAGAATCTATCAATAATAATCAATACTTATAATTACGAACAGCGGTTTTGTTTGTGTTAACACAGGCAAGTATAATATCATAAATAATGTACATATGTTAATTAATAAATATACCCTCCCCTGGTTAGAGATGACAGCATCCAAATTGGCATCCTATTCCCTATATAGTCACTGTACTTGACCAGATGGAGACTGAGGTCAGACGTTGTGCTACATATATAGGGAACTGTTAGCCATGTCGGACACACCTTGGCTCTAAAAACCATTGACCACCCACAAAGTGAACCTGAGAGGGTCACAGGTGCTTTGGGTGAACAGCTTTGGCATTAGGAATAGGAAATACATAGGGACTACAGAATGGATAGGGAATACATAGGGACTACAGAATGGATAGGGCATACATAGGGACTACAGAATCGATAGGAAATACATAGGGACTATAGAATGGATTGGGAATACATAGGGTCTACAGAAAGGATAGGGAATACATAGGGACTATAGAATGGATTGGGAATACATAGGGACTACAGAATGGATTGGGAATACATAGGGACTATAGAATGGATAGGGAATACATAGGGATGACAGAAAGGATAGGGAATACATAGGGATGACAGAATGGATAGGGAATACATAGGGACTACAGAATGGATTGGGAATACATAGGGACTATAGAATGGATTGGGACTACAGAATGGGAATAATAACAGTGCTATTTCTGAAACAGACCTGACCTTTGTGTAAAAAATGACATGCCTGCTCTGTCTCACCCTACCCTCAACAAGAATTAGACTTTTACTTTGAAAGGTAGACTTTTATTTTTAAACGGTCTAATGCTGTATTGCAAAGAAATCCAACTGCCAAATTTCGCCCCATCCTCCCCCACCGGTCTAGTCACTTTGTCTCTCTTTTCAACAGAGGACATCTCCACTCACGGATGTGAGCCAAGAGCTGCAACCAGACACAGCCTGGGACTGTGCTCCCAGATGAAACCCTCCTTCAGACAAAAGACCCTGGTCAGAATGAGGGCCCTTCACAGGACACAGAGTGCCATTTGGGATACAGGATGACTAATAACACCAATAACCCAGCTCCTGCCCACTCCCCCAGCCCTGCGCTTCCTTGGGTACCATTTATGACTCAGACAAGTGTCCGCTGCTGCCAGCCAAACAGCTCACCGGCAGCACGGAGTAAACACTGCTCTGGTTCTCCTAACACCACAGATGAAGCACAGCCAGAACACAACACATCTATGTACACCTGTAACATCGTCAGCATCATCATCATCACCGTCTGGTCCTTTATCCTTCAATACTGTAGCACACTCCACCCGTCACGTGACAACTGTGTGAAGACACACAGTCCAGTTCTTCAGCCCCTTTCAAGCAGTCCAGATAGGGCAATGTTCTCCACACGAGGATCACATTGGAAAAAAGGCAGAAGTGTAGTTAAGGGACAGATTGTTCAAAGCTTAAACGAGATGGAGAGAAAGACAGACAGACAGAGGGAGAGACAGATAGAGAGAAAGACAGACAGAGAGAGAGAGAAAGACAGATAGACAGAGAGCGATAGCATCGAAGAAGATACAGGAAAATCGTCCATTCTCTGTGAAATTGCTGGTTCAGAATAAATAAATAAAATGCTCACGCATAGACACACACAGTCATGCACACACGCAAACGGACACACAATACTGTCCTCCGGTCAACATTATCAGCATTCAACACTGCAAATAAACTCCTCATTCTGGGCTCTTTATCAGACCACCCCTCTTCTTTCAGTCTTTCCTTACTTTCATCCTCTTCTCTCTTTACCTGCAGAATCCATTACAGTTGTAGTCCTTTGTTCCTTAGTTGTAGTTCTTTGTGGAAAAGCAGTAGCACACAAGCACAGAGAAGGACGCGTGGCTTAGGCTGGGCAAAGTAGGCGGGGCCTACGTCAGGAATAGGTTGTGGGTAGGGTGGGGGCGGAGATCTGGCCTAATGAGGGAGTGGAACGAGGATTTCAACGTAGTTGATGGGGAAGAAACCTGACTGGCCGTTGATCATGCCCTCGTACCAGTTATCGTCGATCTGATTGGTTAGGGTGATGGTGTCGCCCTCTTTGAAACCCAGCTCCCCCTCGTTCTCGGGCTCAAAGTCGTAGAGCGCACGGCAGCACGGCTGATCCATAGGAGCTGTGGGAAGAATGAACAAACACACACAGGGTGGAAATGAAAGGTCCAAGGTCAGTGATGAAGTGTGGCTCTGCTAGTTTTCTAAAAGTGTTCGTGCGGGTGGTCTCACCAGGGGCACGTCCGGGGGTGCGTGCCGGTCCAGGGGAGCGAGCGGGTCCAGGGGACTTGGGGGTGTTCAGCCCTCCGTTGTGGCTGTCACTAGGAGGAAGCAGATCCAGGACCATCCTGGGTTTAGGGACATACTCCTTCTTGGGCTTATCCTGAGCTTCTCTGATCCTACAAACACACAGACGTTAAAGGTCAGGGGTGAACAGGCAGGAAAAGGGAAGTAATTTCGAGCCAGTTGTTGTGTGTGTGTGTGTGTGTGTGTGTGTGTGTGTGTGTGGCTGACCTCTGATCCACTTTGCTGGAGAGCTGCTGCAGTATCTCAGTAGCCTGTCTGTGGTACTCTAACTGGGCCTGAACCAGTGCTGCTAGCTGACTCACCTGCTCAATCTACACAGAAAAATACACACACACACACACACACACACACACACACA
>JACXGM010012305.1:8545-24375 GCA_016801145.1 Umbra pygmaea | reverse complement strand
GCCTCGGCCACCAGAGGTCGCTCCCGCTCCGCCTCGGCCACCAGAGGTCGCTCCCGCTTTGTCTCGGCCACCAGAGGTCGCTCCCGCTTTGTCTCGGCCACCAGAGGTCGCTCCCGCTCCGCCTCGGCCACCAGAGGTCGCTCCCGCTCCGCCTCGGCCACCAGAGGTCGCTCCCGCTCCGCCTCGGCCACCAGAGGTCGCTCCCGCTCCGCCTCGGCCACCAGAGGTCGCTCCCGCTCCGCCTCGGCCACCAGAGGTCGCTACACCACCATCGGCCAAGTCTGAGCCTTGCCTTGTCCCCGAGCCTGAGCTTTGCCTTGTCCCCGAGCCTGAGCCTTGCCTTGTCCCCGAGCCTGAGCCTTGCCTTCTCCCCGAGCCTGAGCCTTGCCTTGTCCCCGACCCTGGGCCTGCCCTGCTCCCTGGGCCTGCCCTGCTCCCTGGGCCTGTCCTGCTCCCAGTACAATTGTCTGCACCTATCCCTAATCCTGTGTCTGTCCTTGTCCCTGTGCCAGTGCTTGTACGGTTCACTGAGCCTTCCCAGGTCTCTGAGCCTGCCCCGGTTCCTGTGTCCGCCCCTGTCCCCGTGCCAGTGTCCGCCCCTGTCCCCGTGCCTAACTCCCAGGCTTGGGACATGAGCTTTCAGGCTAGCTCACTTCCTAGCTCTCAGGCTAGCTCCCGTCTTAGCTCTCAGGCTAAACCCCTTAGCTCTCAGGCTAAACCCCTTAGCTCTCAGGCTAGTATTCTTCACCCCGCTAGCTCCCAGGCTAGCTGTATATGTTCCTCTAGCTCCCAGGCTAGATCCCCTAGCTCCCAGGCTAGATCCCCTAGCTCCCACGCTAGTATTCTTCATCCCGCTAGCTCCCAAGCTAGCTGTATAAGCTCCTCTAGCTCCCAGGCTAGATCCTCTAGCTCTCAGGCTAGCACCCCTAGAGCACCAGTTATTGCCCCCAGGGCTCATGTTACCCCTAACCCTTCGGTCCAGGGTCTTAGTCCCCAGTATAGGGCTCCCTAGTCAAAGTGTTAGGGCCTCCCCTCACAAGATGGCTGACCGTCACAAGATGGCCAACCGTCACAAGAAGGCCAACCTCTCCAAGATGGCTGAACAGCATCAGCATGCTCCACGCCGGGCCCCACCTCTGCCTGCTCCCGAGCTCCAGGTGGTTCAGGACCTGGAGGGCCTGGTGTTGTCTCCGCCACCGAGTTTCGAGGACGATCTGGCGAGGGAGGATTTGGAGCTCCCAGAACCCCTGCCGTTAGGGCTCCCAGACCCCCTGCCGCCAGGGCTCCAAGACCCTCTGCCCGTGACAGGGCTCCAAGACCCCCTGCCCGTGACAGGGCTCCAAGACCCCCTGCCCGTGACAGGGCTCCAAGACCCCCTGCCCGTGACAAGGCTCCCAGACACCCTGCCCGTGACAGGGCTCCCAGACACCCTGCCCGTGACAGGGCTCCCAGACACCCTGCCCGTGACAGGGCTCCCAGACACCCTGCCCGTGACAGGGCTCCCAGACACCCTGCCCATGACACGGCTCCCAGACACCCTGCCCCTGGCGCCCACTGTATCGCCTGTCCCCGGGCACTTTGAACTGCCTGTCCCCGGGCCCTTTGAACTGCCTGTCCCCGGGCCATTTGTACTGCCTGTCCCCGCGCCATTTGTACTGCCTGTCCCTGGGCCCTTTGAAATGCCTACCCCTCCTGACCCCTGGCCCTGTGACCCGCCTGACCCCGGGCTCCCTGACCTGCCTGTACCAGGGGCCTTGCTCCCCTATTCCCGCAGACCCTCCACCTGGGTGAGTACCTTGGTGGGGGGCACTGCCTGTTGTTGGGTGGGGTTTCGCTCTCCCTCCCCTTTCGTTTTGACCTCCTCGGTGCTGGAGGTCTTTGGGGGGGGCTTCTGTAACGTCCAGCCAGTGTGGCTGGCGTAATTAACTGAGAGATGGACTCCTTAGTATTTTGGTTATGTTTATGTATATTGTTTAGTCTGTGTGATGTATCATGTATGTTATATCGGGGGTATACGTTTACACTGAGGGCTAGATTTATCAAGCTGTTTGCGACTGTTTCCAGGCGCTAATTGGTCGCAAAGACGGACGTAACCGATGCGGGCTATTTACAAACCAGGCGCACTTGGGTAAAATCGCAGATTGCCTGCCACATGAGCGACAAGAGACAAGTTGTGCTTTCAATATACGTTCGTGGGAGGGTCATGGGGAAAGTGGGAGTTCCACCCAAAAAGGTGGGAGGATACGCGTAAGTGCGCCTAATTATATATTCCGTGGTATTTACCAAGACTGCCAGTAAAAGCGCGCCTCTATTCTGCAGAGGGAATTTTCCGCCTCTTAAAAGCAGGTCTAAACCAGCAAGCGTGTTTTCCTGTGAGTTCAAATATAGCTACATCCAAGGCCGGATTCACCACTGGGCCGATTGGGCCGTTGCCCGGGGGCCTCCAATGTGTAGGGGCCTCGGAGACCCCACTTACTGTGTAGCCTCATAAAAAAATTAAATTCATTAATGAGTGTGTATGTGTGGTCACAATAATTTAGTCTATCTTGCACACAAAAACGTTTATCAGTATTTTGGCTGTGTCGGCTGTGTCTGGTGATGACAATTGAGTCAGGTTACCGCGGAAACTGTTGATTGTGGCAAAAACGGCGGTAAAAGATAGTGAGAAAACGTTGAGGACATCAAAATACAAACAACATGGATAAATAACGGTGTAGCAGTGGAGCCACAAAACGGAAAGCTAAAAGGGAGAAGGATAACAGAGAGGATTTAATTAAGAGAAATATTCCAACCATATCCACTTTTTTCAAAAGTCGGCTCGACGCAAATAAAGAGTCTGGCGGCGTCTGTGGTGATGCTAGCGAAGAGGAGTTTAGCACAACATCCAGCCTTGCTCTTTCAGATGAACTTGAGCATCAGCACCAGCACGACAAAACAGAGAACCACAGCCCGGCTGGAGTGACAGACACCTGTTCAATTGGCCCCCCACCACCACAGGCTCCGACTCCGCTTGAGACCGAAACCAAAGCAGGCGCTTCGGAAGCCGCTGAAGGTGGCAGAGACCCCGCGGTTACGCGGAGGTTAACGTATATTACCAGTTTGACACCGTCAAAATGTAGGTATATCTACTTTTTCCACATACAAAAAAAATGATTATTATAGATGCCCGGCTCGGTGCCAAAGGTTTTCAAATCTCCCTGCACCGACCCTGCTTTAAGTTATATTTCTTAACGTTAGTATGTCAGAACTCATTATGTTCATCCAGAAGTTATGTAAACTACTGAGATTTGTCTTTCCTCGGGGTAGGTGGCTTTCAGAGCCTAGTTTCGGGGTGTTCCTCATGCCGTTTTTACAGTAACAGTATGCACCGAATAGCCTAATAACTTGCATCCTTCGTTAGTTCCTGTACTTAAATGTGCGCATTTCCTTGAGGATTCTAATATTTTACAGTGAGAGAGAGAAGAGGTGCTCAACAATCAGCTCTTTAGATAAAATTGTGGTCACTGTGGGAAGCTAGTTCGATTTTGATAGACTGTTCAGACATAACTATAGTTTTTCTTAGTTATGTTATTAGGCTGTATTTTCATAGATTTTAATATGCTTTATTGCAATAAATTTTGTTGATTTTGTTCTGTGAAGGTTTCCATTTTGTCTTTCGTTTTATAGATATTTATAGATCTCCTTTGCTGTCAGCGTTAACATCACAAGAAATGGAGTTGGAGAAAGTGGTTTTGTTTTAAAATAAAGAAAAACACACAGCTTCCTTTTACTGTTTCTAAAAATTAAAATGCTGTGTGGGTTTGGGCAATGAGTTTTGGGAGGGGGGCCTCCAAGATATTGTGCCCAGGGGCCTCTGCTTTCTAAATCCGTGCCTGGCTACATCAAAGGCAGCAGTGACAGCAACAAGTTTCAAACATAGCATCAAATACACTTGGCAAAAAAAAGACAAATGCCTCCATCCGTTTAGTTTTTTACAAGAAATTTTGCGATTATCGACCTATATAACACTCTTTAATTACTTAACCACATCGGTTGGCTTTACATATAAATGATATAGGCTAAAAATATGCATAAATCCCTAACGCCAACACAACAGTATCATTACAAGCCACACATACCTTTATTCTCTACAGAGATCTCAGCAGTATCTATGCTGTCCACACCTTCCACTTGTTCGGCAACATGTATTTGCTGCACCACCTTGTTAGCGTGTCTATTTCTGGTGGACCTGAACCGGTTCTCCTCTTTTTACCTCCTCCACTTCTCTCCGTGTAGATGATAATGAGTTGATTTAACTTGTTATGGCAATCAAAATAGGATGTTTTTCGAGGGTGTGGATGTTCTGCCCTGTAATATATATCAGGTTTGGTGTTACTTCATGCACTAAGATGTTAATTTCTTCTTCACTAAATTTAAGCTTGCGCTTTCTTTTTCCGTAGGGAGATCCATGATAGATACATACGGGCCCATTGTTTGCTCTTTTAGAGGTGCGCTAATGGAGGGCGGTGTATGTGCTGATTGCGTAATGGGTATCGGGTTTGATAAATACTACGCTAAATGTGGAAGCATAGCGTGCGCTATTACCGAACACGTATAAATAGACGCAGCGCAAACTGCACTAGTGTTAGCAAATTCGGCCCAGAGAGTTTTATGTAGTGTCTTAGGGACAGGCAAGCCAATTTTGAGGCTCTACCCTTCTTCATGACAGGCTATGCTGTTTGGTATTATGTGGTGAACTACCCTTCTCTATGTTGGACATGTAGTCTTGATTACGCACACAGGTGCACCTAGTTATGTTCACTCTGTTAAGTATATAAGCATGTGTTACAGTCTTTTGATGTCTGTTATTTTCACTGTTGCCTGTATATACGGAATACTGTGTTGTCTACGTTGATTGTCCTGTTTCTATGCCTGCTTCACTATTGGAATAAATTCTTCCATTCCTACAATCTGGAGAAAAATCGTCAGATTTTATTCAGACCAAATGAAGAACATCATCTTAGTTGTAGGTAAAAAACAGATAAGACAACTTGTAGCATTAAATATTTATATATATTTTAATGTAACCAAGATATACCTATATTTAAAAATAAATACAAATGGGGTATAATTTAAATTGTTTTTAACTTTTTTGTAAGAAAATACGAGTCATACCTTTTTCTTGACTGGAGAGCAAGCGAACCAAGTCCATATAGAACTACTAGAAATCCAAGTTGTTGTTCTTTCAAATAGAATACAATAAAAATGTAATAGTTAAAAGACACATTTTATTTACAGCTTTTGGTACAATGACGGTTCATGATGTTATTAAATCGACAACAAACAACAAAGAAGAACTTAATTATCTAAAAAATCTTTCCAAGGTTAATGGATTCACCCAAAAGTGTGGTGCTCTCTGTTATTGCAAGCTCTAGGTTTTTATTCATTATAATAGTGTGCTACCAGTACCAGAGAACTAACGTTAGTTAGCTAGATACAGTGTACGTCATGGAAATGGTGAAACGCAGGTGTTGAAATTCTCATGTTTTGGAAGATATTTTTATGCCAGAACTGGAGTAGTAAACATGCAGGCTCTTTATTAAAAGCCAAATTCAGAAACAATATAGCTTCAGGAGCTAGCTACAGTACAGTAGTTACTACTCAGTAAATTAAAGGAATACTTCACCGCTGGAGAGTTGAATATATATTTATATTGGGTAATTTATGTATAAGAAACTTAAAAATGTCTAGAGGTTGGAGCCTTCTAGACTGAGAAAAGCCAGAAAATGTAGTTTTGGTCCATAGAATGAAAGCCAACATCTCCCAGAATGCACTTGCTTTACTGCTCAACGAGGCCACTCCCAGGCCACGCCTACCGGTTAAAGAGGGCAGGAAATCGAAACTGAAAAGATTCAGTTTTAAGTTGTTTTATACCATCAAATATACGGCGTAGGTTACCATACCAACGTTTTATTTATTCTTGTCTTGGCTGACACACCATGTAAGAAGTCGGTCTACAGAGTCAAAGTTTTCACATAAGGTAAATATTTGTATTCTGAACCTCTGTGTTTTGGTTCGCTAGCTATCTAGCAATGCTACCATACTAGCAATGTTTTGCTATTTCTGCATCAAGTGTATGCGTTAGTTACGATTGAATACAAAGATTATGCTTCCGTGAAACCAAAATGACACCAAATTTTGCAGCTGTAACAATACCTACTTATGTATATGTAATAGTTTGCAATTATATTATGTGTAATACGTTAATTATATTTAGCTGGCAAATTATACAAACGCAACAATGTTGTGATTTCAATGTATCAATATGTCGTATTCATAGCTTTGCCAATCTGTGCATAAAGACTGAATACGTGAGTTGTATGTATAATTGTAATGATTGACTTACAAGCTTACTAAGTCTACTTGCTTTTTCTTTCATAATCATAGGATGGGATTGACTCTTCAAACTTTACTGCTTCTACAAGGTACCCGGCAATCTTCTGCTTCATCCATCCAGTATTGTTACCTTACCAGTCAGCTAAATGTCACAGGCCTATTATGAATAATGCTGTTTATTGACAACTCATTGTTTTCGTTCACAACAAAATGTATTAGCATTGAATGTAATAGATTTGTGTTACTTGACTACAATTATAAGATTATGAAGGACTAATTTTGGAAAGCCTTTCACGTTTGTGTCATAATAAATTGATGTTGTAGGTCAAGCAAATAATCAAAATTAATTACAATTGTCAAATAGTCTGTGTCACGGTGCATTTGTTTTTATATTTTCAGCACATGCCATTTAAAAGTTATGTGAATGGCCCTGCTTTATACCACTGGTTCTCAAACCCCTCCACAAGGAATCTACATGCATGGGGCAAAACTGTTGTTAATATTTTTAAACGAGGGAGATGGCTTTTGGGCTAACCTGATGGACTATGCATAACCGGCATTTATTATCTTCATTAGAGATGTTCATTCAACTGGAATATTTGTAGAACCCTAGGCTGTTGGTTGCATTGAAGTCTGGTCATTTTTTTGTATGTTTTTTCTTTATTTTTCAAGAGGCCACATTTACACAGGTAGCCCAAGACTGGATAGACTTGCACCTTATAAAGAAATTGCAAGGCAGGACCATATCAACAGAGTAGCTTAGTTGCTCCTCATATGTAGTAGGGTGAAGTCAGGTAAAATGTGCAACTTTTTGGTAAAGGGCTCATAATACCATTAAATAAGCTATGCATGAGATCTAATGTAATTTTTCAGCCCTGCCTGCCTTGAAAACTAAGACCAATCAAAACTCTTGTTACAAGTCAACAAGTGATGAGGCAACAATGTAAGATAAGTTATTGTGGATTGCTGGAAAGATATTAAGTAAGTAAGTAAGTAAGTAAGTAAAATTTATTTTTATAGCACATTTAAACACAGCTTGCACTGACCAAAGTGCTGTACATAGAGCGTTAGCCACAAAATAATACAATTAAATTAAAAGATAAAATAAATTGATACACTTACAAATCAGTGATTTAAAATAAGAAGATGTCAAGAGACAAAACACTTACAGAAACAATGTAACAGAGTAGGACAATTAAAGAACAGGGAATGCCAATGTAAATAGATGAGTTTTTAGCCTGGTTTTGAATATTGTAATTTATGGTGCATTTCTGAAGTCAGGTGGCAGTTGGTTCCACAGCTGAGGGCCAGCAACAGAAAAGGCTCTGTCACCTTTTTGTTTAAGTCGGGACCGTGGGACATGGAGGAGACCTTGGCTGGAGGATCTGAGGGACCTGGGGGCTACATGGGCATGAATGATATCAGCTATGTAGCTGGGGGCCAGGGCATGAAGAGATGATGGTACAACATTATTTGACCCATTTTAGCTGACCTCACCCTACTTTCCTCCAATTTAAATCACAATATCTCTAGGCAAATACACACTAATGGAGCAACACTAAGGACTATAACAGGAACCACAACCAATGTGAGTTCAAACTTTTAATTATAAAACATAATATGAACAATTTCACACTGATAGCTCATCCAGAGCTTCAACAGTTTATTTATAGCGGCAGTACCGCCCGTCAGGAGCTCGATATCTGTCTGATGTCCTGAAAAACACAGGCAGGTAAAGAAAGATGATAGCATTTCCCCAGTCTCTCACTTTTCAGGACCAATTCCACAAAAGCATGGATGTATGCTTACTGTTTTGTTGGTCAAAACAAATGCGTTCACAATAGCCCACTCTCACGTTTCCAAACAAATGTATTTCCAGACTGGTCTGTTGTGAACGCATTTGTATTTACCTACAAAACAGTATACACAACGTTCGCAATGCAAGCTATTTGCACCTACAGTAGGCTAGCATAGATGTAAATATATATTTGCAATAGCAAGCACAACGGTTGCAATGCAAGCTACCTGTATTTGCACCTACCGTAGGCTAGCATAGATGTATGCTTACTGTTTTGCTGGTCAATACAAATGTGTTCACAATAGTTTCCAAACTAATCTATTTCCATGAGACTGGGCTGTTGTTAATGCATTTGTATTTACCTACAAAACAGCAACCATAATGTTCGCAATGCAAGCTATTTGCACCTAGAGTAGGCTAGCACATGTAAATATAGCCTACTGTAGGTGCAAATAGCTTGCATAGCTAACATTGTGCTTACTGTTTTGTAGGCAGATACAAATGCTTTCACAACAGCCCAAAATACATTAGTTTGGAAATGTGAGACTGGGCTTTTGTGAAATCATTTGTATTTACCGACAAAACAGTAAGCACAACGTTAGCAATGTAAACTATTTGCACCTACAGTAGGCTAGCATAGATGTAAATATAGCAATGAGAGCTCAGCTGACTGACATGAAAAACAAACTAAATACTCACTTTATACTAAGGCATCCGTCCCTGCAGGCTTTGGCTGGTGTTTTCAAATTAACCTTCGGGATCCTAAAATACGTTTCCAGGACACACCTGTGATCAAAACTGGGGTGCTTTGTTACAGATTCTGGTGGTGCCATTTCCTTAGCAGATTCAGCAATTTCTTCAAGGAGAAAATGCCATTGCTAAAATTCACGACAGCAATAGGACTCTATCTATGTCCATATGCGCACAGCGAGAGCACTGACACCACCAGTCTGCCCCAGCTTGTGTCTGCCCAGGCCCTTGCTCCTTAGCATCAGTCAGGTTTCGCTCCTCTACTGCAGTAGCTGCAAGGGCTCATGTTCCTCAATCATCTGCAACTGTTCCTCGCTGTATTGTGGCTCTTTTTGGCAGCCACAAGCATTGAATTCACGCACCCGATCTTCAAAACCCCCTTCTGCCATATCATCTTCAAAACTACCCTCAGCCATTGTGGTTAGCCTATTAAAGTATTACTCAGTTTATTCCACAGAGCAATAGCCTGTTCGCTTGGCTTCAAGATGGCTGACAATTTTTGAAGTTCTGGAAGTGAGGTCCCACCTCCTATGGGCGGGTTGAAAACATGCGGAAGTAGCTCCTCCCGCTGGCTGTAGTTCATAGCCTCTGAGCAGAAAAGCCTCAGATGACGCAAAATGATGATTTTTGCGTAATCTGAGGCCTTTTTCCCATACAACCAATACAGAGACTTCACATCCCAGGGGGGTATGAGGGATTGATCCCAGTTATTTCTAAAATACTACCAGGTTTCTACTGATATAAAGCTTAATGCTATCGGTGTAGTATCCCTTTAATTTGGCCATAGAGTCTATCTAACTTAACCGTAAAAACCTTTTTTATGTAATGTAAAACATTTTGTGCATTTTGTGGGACTCTTACACTGGAAAGCTGGTTTTCAACTCACATTTATAAGCAGCTTGTTATGAGCAGCTCTTCCGTCCCACTGTTTTAATCATTTTTAGATAATGTCCTCTTGTAATGCTCAAACGTATATCTGGTGAAAGAGCACCCTCTTCCAGACAAATAAGGAATTGCAAACAAATATATGGGTTGTTATCGTTGGAAATATCACTGATACAAATATATCTGTAAACCGATATATTGGTTGGGCTCTAGTTTCCCAGTTGTCGCTCATTGTTCCTTGTTGAACATCATACAAATGTTGTTGTGCAGTTGTGTTGCTCATTTTGCTGAAATATTTGACTCCACAAAGTCTTGTTTATTTTGACTTTTGTATTCATTAAACCTATATTTGACCTTCGCTCTTGCCTCCGACTGTCCCCTACAGACGCTGTGACATGCATAACGAATATACAGTATCTCACAAAAGTTAGAGGGAAAATATCTAATTAGGCCCAATTTGGACATTTTCAACTAGGGGTGTTCTCACTTTTGTTGACAGCGGTTTAGACCTTACTGGCTGTGTGTTGAGTTATTTTGACAACAAATTTACTACACTGTTATACAAGCTGTAAACCCACTACTTTACATTGTAGTAAAGTGTCATTTCTTCAGTGTTGTCACATGAAAAGTTATAATAAAATATTTACAAAAATGTGAGGGGTGTACTTACTGTTAAGAATCATTTAGTAGATATGCATAGTGATATCACAAGGTACATATAATTATACTATGTTTATCTGAGATTATACATTATATGACCAAAATTATATATTACGGTCTTCTTCAGTTATTTGATAGATAACAATAAAATTGCTGATCCAAATTCCCAATAATTTATAAATGAAAGTCATGGAAATTGTCAGGGGTGCCTAAACTTCTGCATAATAATAATAATAAATACAATAGTAAGACAATGGAGCAACATACAAATACCACTGGTAGGACATGTACCTGGTTCCAAAGCAGCCTCTGCCTCCTGTGGTAGGTGAGTCCAGGGATTCCTCCGGCTTGGGCCTATGCATCTGCGATAAGATGGAGCTCAGCTCGTTGATAACTGTAGCTTTAGCGTCAGGTGTCGGAGGGCTCCTTAACTCTGGGGGCTCCCCCCAAAGCTTAGATGATCGTTGGGTGGGGGTTCTGGGGATGTTCGGTGGGGACATACATCCGGCTGGAGGGGGAGGGACTGGTGGTGTTGCCCCGATTGACTCCAGAGATTCCTCGATGAGAGTGTTGTGGTGAAGTGCAGTATTCCGATTAATGACTGGCTTGTTTTTGGGCTTAGGTGGAACAGGGGGTCGGTCGGCAAGGTAAGTCTGGCCATCTGTGTAGGCCATAGACATGTTATCCAGGATGCTGTCGCACCCACCCTCTGATGACAATGTTGAGATGCTGGAAACTGTTGAAATGGTGCCGGTGGTCTCCATATGCAAGTCCGCGCTGCTGCAGCTGTCTACCTCCACAAGACCTGAGTTGGTGACACCTTGCTCAAAGATGCCATCAGGGGGCAGAGATGGGTAAGAAGTTGGGGGTATGCAGTTGGACATCCCAGTCCACCATCTGAGCTGGTTAACAGGTGGCAGGGTACTGTAAGCTGGAGGGTGTGGCTCCATGGCCCCCATCCCATTGCATTTGTCTTGGTCTCGTTGCTTGAGCAACTCTGCAATGGCTGTTGCCTGGTCCTCAGGGATGTCAATGCTGTTGGCAAACTCCAGCGGAGGAGGCAGCGGCTCTGAGAAGACAAACTCCTCCACTTCTTCAATGTCCACCGAGGCCAGTGGGGGAGGCGGCATGTGGAAAGGCAGCTTGACTATCTCATCCACCGACTTCCCTGTTGTGATGTTCCCCTGGGGAACTGCGGGGACGGGCTTGATACTGTGGCTGTTGGTGTGAGGGTTTGGCTGGTTTGAGTCTCTCAGTTTGCTCGGCATGTCGTTTTCCTGGCTTGGGGCATTTTCCTGGCACCTCTCTTTATCTTCTAGACTGTTTTTGGTTTGCACCATCAGCAATCCAGCTGCCTTTTGTGTTTGTGATGTGTCATCGGCATCGATCAGTGTGCCCTTCCTGTTGTCCACCACCTGCTGCATCTCCTCGGTTGCGGCATCCATCAAATACTTATGCTCAGTCATCTGTCTCCTTATGCCCCCACCTCTCCCTCTGCCTCTCCCCAAGGTTGTTGTCGAGGTGGCAATGCCCGCCTCTATGCCCGAGCGGAACTTAGTGTCAATGAAAAGTGGCTGGTTGAGGTCGGGTTTGTGGGGGTTGGACGGAAGGGACTGGGGGGCATCACTGTTTGTAAGCAGCTGAGGTTGGGTAGGTGTAGGATCTTGCGGCGCCACCGATGTTACAACTGCCATTGTTTGCTCTTGCTCCTTCATGGCTCTGTCCCGGGCAGCCAGGGCTAGGGCAAGGGGTGAGCTTGGGTCCAGGGCCTTGCCTGTGACGGGGTGCAAGTAGCCCCCTGCTCCGTTGGAACTGCTGCTCTTAGGGGGAGTGGCCGGGAGGCTGACGGGGCTATCCAGGTTAGAGTATGTCCCGGTTCGCGCGGTCAGTGGCTCCCTTACCACCTGGGTGGGCTCGGCTGTGCTGAAGTCTGTCACATTTCCCCCACTGTCACCCCCTCCTTGTGATCGCAACAGTGTAGCAGCCTGTAGGGGAGCCATTGTCCTCTGCAGGTTCTCGTCTACACTAACCATTCCCTCATCGATGGACTTGGACTGTCGCAGGTGTGGTGTCGGGTTGGGGTCTTCCAAGTCTTCATCCCCCAGGTCAGTGGAGAGAAAGCTGGGCGTGTTCTTTTGTGCCTCCAGCCTTTTCTCCCGGTCCCTCACTGCCCCTGCAATGGCAGCTGCAAAGGGGTTGTTGACCAGGTAGTCCTCAATCATCAGTCCCTTTTCCCCAGAATCAGGTGTTAGGGGAGGATGTTCAGGCGTGGTGGGCTCAATCTCCATACTGCTACCCTGGCTGCTCTTTCCGCTGCTACTTGTGGATGGCTCTTTGACGATAATGGTGGGAATGGGGATAGATGAAAATGTCCTCTCAGTGGGTGTGGTTGGCATCGAAACGGTACCTGAGGCCGGGGTGTGGCAGGTCTTCTCTGGGCTGTCCTCCACATTTGGCTGCTTTACCAACGTGCCCTTCCTCCTCGCAGGCTTGGCAGGCACATACAGTGCCTTAGTGCCCACCTCTGAGTATGGGTTCTCGGGTATGGGCACCCGTCCTCGGCTTCTACTATCATACTGTTCTGAACTCTGTCGGTGATAACCACGCCGTAGCGTCCCTACGTCACCTGTGCGGTTGCCTACATTGTTTGCATTGGAAAATATTCCTGCTGAGTTTAGGGTGAAGGCCTGTCGGGTTGTGCTGTAGCCCCGTGAATTAGGGGAGACAGAGGGTGAGTTGTAGGAGGACGGTGGGGATGGTGGGGAAATGGATGGGGGAGGGGGGATGTCCTCGGACGTGTCAGGCATGGAGAGGCTGCGAGTGAACTTGAGCGGGGGAGGGGTGAGGAAAGTCTTCTCCTCTTCTGTAATACCTGAGCCTAAAATAAAAAAATAAAAATTGATTGAGAGGAGATATTTGTTAATTTTACATAATTGTGAATGACCAGTTCCTCCTACACTAATTACTGTAATAAATTCACTAATAAATTGACACTAGATTCAATGCCAAATTCACTGGTACCTGCTAATGTATAAGTCCCACTTAAGCAAATCCCTCCTGCTACTCAACATCTGCCAACTCACTAGAAAGCTACAATTTAAAAGATTCCTCACCTTTTTCAGACACTTAAAATCTAGACTTTCATCATTATTCATTGAAAAACATTGAGCTTTCTGTCTGTACTGTATACAGTATGGGGTAATTCATTGATTTCTTGCATATTTGTTTGTGTATGATTAGATTGTTGTCTTGCATTCTTTATGCCTTTGGCCAGGTCAACCTGACAAATTAGAAATGGTTCTCAATTTAATTAATAACCCAAAATATATCACTTATTTTTACTCTTGATGTGTTTGTAAGTGATCCCCTGAACCATAAAAAAAGGGTTCTTACTAGGAGTGTGACAGTACACCTCATCATCTAATTTTGAGGCACTTATACTAAGTCAATGGTAACATAAGGTATATTAAGTGAACATGTAATGGACTAATACAGACAAAGAGTGGTGCTAGACTGATTAAAATGGTTTGAAAAGGCAACCACATTTTACTGTGCAATAGGTGAACTGATTACAATGTTTTGTAGATTAGTATAGTATTGTATTCAAACAGATATCACTTTTTAAAAGAACCTCACAAAAATGTAGAGATTGTGCATGTAAATACACAAACGCAGTTGTGTTATCCGTGCTTCAAAAAATAATTCTGATGTTTTTTACAGGACATGTGGTATAGTGGTTAAAGCACGCGCCTTACAGGCAAAAGTTTACAGGTTCGAATCACGAGTGTGGACATTTATGTGGGGATTAAAATAAAGTACTTTCACATATGCTTTAGTTGAATTAAGAAATTATTTTCCTCAAATTGAATACATGATGTCATCTTTTATTTCAGGCGATCTCGTTTCCAGTGCCTTGTCCATTTAGTAAAATATTCAAAGTTTATGAATTTATTTGTTAAATTAAAAGCAACTCAAGGATACAATATTTCCATGGGGCAAACCACAGTTTTTACACAAATGGACATCCAGGCCAAGCTAAAATGAGCTTCATCTCAAGTGACATAGAAGGTGAAACGACAGCCAATCAGATGTACAGCACTGCACCAAATACCCCTGATTACAGGTCTTACTGGTCTTTTAAACTCTTAAGAGTCTAGCCACTTATAGGCCAATCCCAACAGCTACAGACCATAGCTAGGCAACACTAATGCCTCGTCTCCATTACAGGGCCACCTAGGCCATTGTAGGCGGTTCTAGGTACGCTTCAAACCAGGCATGGGGGGTTTGCGTGTCCCCACTGCTTTCGAAGTGGAACAGGGCTACGTTTACTTCCCGGGAAGATTTGATGATTTTACGTTGTCAGCCGATGAGGCGTATTGTTTTAGTTTTTCAACAGACAACGTGCTGCTTTGAGGCAGTGACTATTTGTTATTGAAAAATAGACTGATGGCATGTTATTAGTTATCTTGTTAAGCAATATGGATGAAATAAACATCAAAGAACAAAAAAGTGTAATGCAAGGAGATAATCTCTCCAGCAGAGCGTCAAAAGGAACGTAAAAGTGTAAATAATAAGAATGTAGAAGCAATAGTGTTTAGTCTTAGGTTTAATCAAATGAACAGTAATAATCTGTCGGGATTGTAAGTACATAAAATAAACATTAATGCTTCCACACAGTAAGCCAGTTTATTCTAATGACATGTGGCAGCTGGTGTTGAGTACTGTATATTCTGTTGACAAACTGACCAAGTTTGTCAGTTACAAAAGGCAGTCTGGGACATCTCTGCTGCACGGACTCCTGCCTCATCTTGATATAGGTGTTCTTTTTTTCAAATGCTGGGCCTCAAATGTTCATTGTTACGTGGCATCTGTCTCCCTCAAGTTGTTCAGGTACTTGCAGTATGTACTTAGAGTGTTTTTTTCTTTCCTGGGAATATATTTGGACAGAAGTAATATTGTGTACTGGACAGAAATGGCAAGGTACAGAGTTCACAATAAAACTAAAAGAAGCCAGTGAGAGCAGGTTGGTTTGACTTATCCCCCCAAAAAAGACCAGTGTACATATAAAGGTATTGGGGACCAATATTAATAATAATTTTATATATGACAGAATCTAGACTGTCTCCTTAATGTTATGGATTTAACCAAGTTGATTTCCACAGAGGATCAGTACAGCCTATGCATACACTGACTACTGTACATTGGTGAAATATAATATAGGTTTACCACAAAAGGATGGACAGTTGGCAGCTCAGAGGAAGCAGGAGTGTTTATGGACCCTGAGTGTCTGAGGCACTGATCTGTGGCTTCACCATTCAAGCATCTAGCTGCTTCTGAGACAGAAGGTTTAGGAATGACATCT
>JACXGM010012304.1:0-17617 GCA_016801145.1 Umbra pygmaea | reverse complement strand
TGCCGTAAACACATTAAAACTAAAACATGATTTTAACCAAATTTAGAAACGCAAATCCTAACGTTCCTCCTCAGATTTCTTTGTGGTTTGTAACAGTCCTACTCCACCCTCAGGCTCAATGCCAGCCCCTCAGTCAGGCTCACTATGCCCACATGCCTGCCTCTTGACACGGTCAACGAAACTGCTGTTTTAGCTTCCCCTGACACAATGGTCTACTAAAACTATACTTTGGTCCAGAAATAAACAGCTGGGAGGAAACAAATGTACCCAGAGTGGAGAACCAACTAGTTACCAGGTCATTTTCTCTGCCAGTCTTGAACAATGTAACAACAGATGTATGTGTTTCAAACTCAAGTGCAACACTTGGTTCCAGGTGTACTAGATGGCTGATGCCACTGCAGGTCTGCTGTCCTTTCGTTAGTGGGACGTTTGAGCTTTCTGTTGCACCTCACCTTTGTCATGGTGAACACCAACCTTCATGTTCAAATGTGTTTCCTGGTATTTCAGAAGAGGAAGTGTCAGGCCTCGAGGTCATATCCTGTCTATGAGCCCTGATGTTTAACGTACCACCTGCTAACGGCTCCTTTAACAGCCTGCCAAGTGTTGATCAAGGATGTCACAGTAAAAGGACAGAAGAGGGAACTCTTACTCCTGGCCAGTCTGCTTCTCCTGCCAACTGGCCTTCATGCTCTAGTACAGACTGTGGCGCAGTTTGTCTCTCGCTCACTCTCTCCCTCTCTCACCCTCTATGCAGACACAGGAGTCTCTGGGACTGCTTTCCCAGCTGCCTAGACAACCGGCCCAGATTTATTTCCTAGCTGTGCTGCATTGTGTGTGTGTGTGTGTGTTTTCCCGGGCACTTCAACGCACATCAAACCGTCCACACAGTAATGTAAAACAGCTCAAGGGAACAGGCGCTGGCTGCCTAAATACAGGCAACCTCACCCCAGCCCTTATGCTCTCTATCCAATACATCTAAAGTATTGTTTCAAAATAGTCACGCATTCACACACAAAACACACATATATTATGCACAAAACAGACTAACACACAAAACAATGCACAGAAACACATACACAGACAAACACATAAAACACACAACACACACACAAACACAAAGGCCTCCACACTACAATCTTGGACGGTTACTTGGAAACAAGTTAAAAAAAAACTATTTAGACCACTCAGCCTTCGGTCCCCCCACCCTCCTCCAACCTGCCCAAACCTTTAGTCAACCTTCTCCTGTCTGTCTCGAGCACATCACTCACACATGTATGTGAGCGTGGGCAGATACTCCTGGGTATCCATGGCTTCACAAGTGACTAAACTAACCATAGCAGAAGGAAGTAGAGGTTTGTTTATGCCTGAACATGATGATTTCCTCTAGTCAGTGTGTTTCTCTCTCTTTCCCTCTCTCTTTTCAATTTAAATAAATAAATCAGAAAAAATTACAGACAATATTTGAGATAATTAAAAAAATATATTAAAATCCTCAGTGCTCTCTGTATCCTCACAGCTACGCAGTGATCGCTCTGCAGGTGTACATGCACAATGCTTTTATCTCTTGCTGAAGCTTTCTCTATTTCCCACACACACAAACACACCTGTGGGCTACTTACGTGTCCCCTTCCTCCCGTGTGCTGGGCACCCCCCCTTCCTCTCCTCCCCCCCGGACAGCTGACCAGGTCCATTTAGCCCACTGCACCGGAGACAGCAGAGAGCCCCAGGACATATCTATAGAAATAAACAGTTCCACTCCAGTTCTGATGAAACTCTTGGCTCTGCTACTCCTACAAAGCTGGGTTCTCCTCGCCTGGTTCTAGTGCTTTGGTACAACTGCTGTGTTAGTTCTGTTCTGGGCATCAGCATCAACGAGGCAGGAAAGAAGGCGGAGGAAGATGAGTGACTCACTGTACAGTCTGTTTACCTCTCTGCCTCTCTCTCTCTGTCTCTCTCTCTCTCTGGCTTTTAACGGTTTGCTGCGTTCTCTCTCTGTCTATCAGAGAGGAAGTTAATTTTATGGCATCTCTCGTTTCTCTTCTCTCTTTTTACTTCCTCCTTCTGCTCTCATTTCCCATCATTCTCCTCTGCGTTGTAGATGAAGGAACCAACCGCGACAGTGGCTGAAAAATCTGAGATGACGCTGTTGATTTCTGATTCCATGTCAGCCAACAGACCTGTTGTAGCATCAGCAGCACTGTCCCGCTGCCTCCGGGCTCTCTCACCGTCTCTCTCTGCGACTGAATGCCAGAGCAGTGATCAGCTGGCTGCCAGACGGCCCTCCCCTCCTCCTCCCTCGCTTCATTCCACGTCCAAGAGAGTTTCCTACTCCCCTAATAACTCCCTCAAGCCCTCTGACAGAGGGGAGAGGCGTGTTATGAAGGAACGGTACGAGTTTCCTGTTTCAAAAGAGCCGTTGAATATTTAAGAGCCGGCCGACTGTTTAGACAGAGTGTTAGGTCACTAGTCCTAACGAGCACGGGAGAGAGGAAGGAAAATGAACAGACCTTAATGACAGCCCTGATAGTGACTGAACACCATTCGGAGAGAAAGACAATTCAATTTGCTCCTGGGCTTTTTTTTGTTCAACTGACTCTTTGCTCTGTTATTACAGTCTAATAAATCTGTCCCATCAGAACAGATCAATGTAATCATGTAGTTACTACTTATATTAACTACTCTCAGCACCAACCCTCCAGCCTTTTGTCTGTCTGTGGGATCTCTGAGGACCGCTACGGCTGTAGCAGGCTGTGGTTAGTCACCCATGTGGAAACTCTCTCTTTCCCATCTTTGCAGATACACAGTCACACACATGCACACAACCGTGCACACGTACGCCCACAGGCCTGAAAGTTGGTAATGATGGTTTACATAACACATGCACAGACACATACACAAACATACACACACACACAGATCAGACACACACTAAATCTAACTAACATGCATGCCACTGACACACACCAACACATTCACTCTCTCTAACTAGGCCAAGCCAAATTTATTGTGTTGTATTTGAAACATCAACCAAGACTAATGTAATAACTGTGTTGTAATGCGGAGGATGGATAGAGGAAACAGAGACAGGCTTCTTGTTCCTTTACTGCGTTTTCTAGTATTCAGATGGGATCAGCAAGCTGGTGAGCACAGAGACAGATAGTCCTGTGTCTTCCTCTGTCCTACAACAAACCACATTCATCTGTTCTCAGTGGCCCTGCTGGAAGAACTTGAGTGTGGACTGTTTGTACATTTAGGTTGGAATGTTTTTGTCCATCAGGCTTAATGTGGGTGACAGGTGGGCAGGACAGGCCTGTTAAGGCAGTTACTGGCTGATCTCTTCTCTACACATCCCTTATCACCATGTCAACCTCCAACTCCACACAAACATAGACCAAGGCAAACCCACTCATGCAATGTCAAGCAGACAAACTGCTGCACTCATGGTTCAAATCCGAATGTAAGCTATCAGGCTGTAGTCACATTACAGCCAGGTAAACAAAAAGAGAAATAGAAGTACACATGCACATAAACAAAAGCACATGTAGGTCTGAGGGAGCAGAAAGATAACGTGCCTTGATTTAAATGAGGAGAGCAAAGAGACGGAGCAAATGAAATAAATAATAATCAGGACTTACATAACTCTGTTACCAAAAATAGCTCACATGGAACAGTGGTGAAGCCACAGACAGAGCTATGCTCTAGTCTTCAACCATACATACACACAGCAATGTTCTACTCTCGAACTATATAGATACACAGCAATGTTCTACTCTAGAACTATATAGACACACAGCAATGTTCTACTCTAGAACTATACAGACACACAGCAATGTTCTGGTCTAGAAATATACAGACACACAGCCATGTTCTAGTTTAGAACTATAGACACACAACCATGTTCTACTCTAGAACTATATAGACACACATCCATGTTCTGGTCTAGAACTATACAGACACACAGCCAGGTTTTAGTCTAAAACTATACAGACACACAGCCATGTTCTAGTCTATAACTATAGACACACAACCATGATCTACTCTAGAAATATACAGACACACAGCCATGTACTAATCGAGAACTATAGACACACAATGATGTTCTACTCAAAAACTATACAGACACACATCCATGTTCTAGTCTAGAACCATACAGACACACAGCCATGTTCTAGTCTAGAACTATAGAAACACAGCCATGTTCTACTGTAGAATTATACAGACACACAGCCATGTTCTAAAGGGGCCATATCCCATCACGAGCTGAACCAGAACACATCCTAACACAGTGGGCCACACCCTTCTATGATTAGCAGACAGCCTAGCCTATCATCTATTTCAATCAATTGAGAATTGAGACTGAAAGTCACAGGTGTGTGAGTGTGATTAGGATCTAAATATAGCTGGTATGAAAAACATTCACAAGGCCCAGATAAGGAGATCTATGTTGCCATCCGAGGTCAGTGATCATCCTGGGAGACACATTGGGAAATAAAAAAAGCTTTTAAATCCTCCTATGACTAAACAGTGAGTTTACTTATACTGTAACAACACAGATGCCATGTTATTACATTATTTCACAGACACCAAAAACAGGTTCTATACTCCCATCTGGTGGTCAATATAAGTAAACCACAACCGTACAGTCAAAGCAGCACAATGCTTTAAACTGTCCACCAAACTGGTACCCAGGTCCTTGACCTGCTCTGCTGTCCAAGTACCCCTCACTGCAGTGTACAATTCGGGGTGTGCCTCAATGTGGGCAGAGTCAAACGTTTATGCAGTGTGCTGTACAAGGGTACTTGTTTTGAGGCTGGGCTCAATGTGGGCGGAGTCAAATGTTTGACTCCACCCACATTTGAGACCACCCACCATTTCTTTACAACCAGCACATGCGTTGTAATAGTTAAATTTAGGATTAGGAGATGGGAAGAAATGTTATATAAAGTGGTACCAGCACATGTGTTTTAATGGTTAAGTTTAGGATTAGGAGATGGTAAGGGCACACTGCATAAACGTTTGTCTCCACCCACATTGAGGCACACCCTGAATTGCACACTGCAGTGAGGGGCTTCTGTTTGCTGGGGGGGACAGCTCCATCTGGTGGCTATCTGTGGTCTCTGTCAGGCAGACTCACGATCAGACTGGAGGCTTGTGTTATTATTATTGCCTTCAGCCTCTCAATCACTCTCAATCTTAGCAACACTGTAATTTTCTATCCCGTTCTGTCTCTGTCCTCGCCAGTGTAGACTACCTGGAATATCATTATAAAGTGTTGAAATATGAATAACTGCAGAGAAGTGAACGTGCAGTACAGACATGGTTGGCAGGGTTACAGTAACCAGGCCAGATGACATTACAGAATCCCCTTGGCTATAAAGTGCATTACATCATTGTGTACTGAACAACCACTGGGAATGTTCTAGCTGAGGCTAGGAAGAGAGAAATAGAGAGGATCGGGGAAAGCAGATAGCACTATGGTCTGTTGATGATTTTGAAAGAACATATAATATATCTGCATATGTGAAGCACACACAAATGAAGCACGCACAGCGTTTGCCTGCAATGACATGCTCAGTCCGATGATGCTGTGACCCTCCACCTCCAAATCGATCCCGCTCCAGAGTACAGTCCTCAGTGTAACGCCTTCAATAATAAACGTGAGTCTGACCATCACCCCTGGTGAGACAAAACCAAGAGTTATCTGTGGAGACCAGTGAGGTGGGTTTGTGCCCATAGGCAACGTTGTTGTCGGTGATGTCTGGTGAGGACCTGCCTTAGAAACAGACCTACAGTCCTTCAATCCAGCCTTTCTCTGCCTATTGCAGACAGTCTGAGCCTTGATGGAGGGATTGTGCTTTCCTGGTGTAACTCAAGCAGTGTTGTTGCCATTATGTACCGTGCAGGTGTGATGTTAGGATGTATCAATCCTGTGCAGGTGTAGTTACACGTAGTCTGCCACTGCCAGGACGATCAACTGTCCTTCCTTTCACCCTGTATTGCAGTCTTAGGCATCTAACTATATGGAAATTGTAATTTATTACCCTGGTCAAATCTGCATTCCTCATGCCTCTTTGCATCATGCCTAAGGCACGTTCACGCAGGTGAGCAGGGACCCTGGGCATCTTTCTTTTGGTGTTTTTCAGAGTCAGTAGAAAGGTTTAGGTTCCTCAATTTTCATAACTGTGATCATATTTGCCTACCGTCCCTAAGCTGTTCGGGTTCTAAATAACCGTTCCACAGGTGCATTTTGTTTGGTCATCGAACACGCATGGTTACCATTGTTTAAACCCGTTACAATGAAGATCTGTAAAGTTATTTGTCTTTTTATGAATTATCTTGAAAGTACAGTGTCCTGAAAAAAGAATTATTTTTTTTTGCTGTGTTTATTTTGAGATACACTATATATGTGGACACCCCTACAAATGGTGGAGGAGCAATAATGGTCTGGGGCTGTTTTTCATGATTTAGACTAAGCCCCTTAGTCCCAGTGAGGAATCATATTTATGCTAACAAAGTGCCTTGCCCAAGGACACAACGACATTTAGCACAGCCGGGAATCAAACCAGCAACCTTCTGACTACAAATCTGACTCCAAACCTTTGTAGTCTGAATCCCTGAGCCATCTGACCCTCCATATATACTGTCTACCTACTCTGTATATACAGTATACAGCTCTGGAAGAGCATCCGTGTCTGGTTTTACACTTGATAGTAAAAAATGGAAATTTTTTATTTTATTCCACAAACTACTGACAACATTCCTCCCAAATTCCAAATAGAAATATTGTCATTCAGAGCATTTATATGCAGACTGTTCAAAATAACATATGCAGTGTTGTCAGACCTCGAATATTGCAAGGAAAATAAGTTAATATTCTTTAATTTTAAACACAATATTAATGTGTTAACTTGTTAAGGAAGTGTTCAGAAATCAATATTTGGTGGAATAATAATAACTGTTAAATAATAATGGGATTTGATGTGTCTTAGCATGCCCTCCACCAGCCTTTCACATTGAGGTTGGGTGACTGTACCACTCCTGGTCCAGCTTCCTCCACATTCAAGTGGTTTTCAATGGGCTCGATTTATGAAAAATGATCAGTGGTACCATCATTTTTCCAGAGCTTTAATGTATATTCAGGTGATTGTATGTTGGGATATGTCTTGTTAAATGTATGTAAGGATGTATTCTGGTGATATTTTGGGATATTATTTGGCTTATGCAATATGTTTATTTATTGTGTCTCAAAGTTAAAAGTTCCTTAATACTTCTGTCACAGTTGTATCATCCATCACTGTTTTCAGTTGTGTCATTCAGCTCTGATGTAATGTGAATGGACCCTCTGAGGTCTAAAGTGGTGGTTGGGCTGAGAGACGGAGAGGAGGGGCTGGAGACAGATACCAGGAGTGTTTGGATTAGTACATGGAGACAAAGGATACATCGTTCTCTGAACAATGGTGTGTGCACATTCGTACGTTCACACTCAGCTTTTCAAAAACTTTTTGATTCAAAAACCTTAACCCTAAACTATAAACCCAGCAGGCTGTCAGGAGGGGAAGAAGCTCCAAGAAGCACAAAATGCATTTCACTGTCCATTAACAAAAGGAAGTGATGAAATGCAGTAGAGTCGGAGTTCTACTGGGCTGTTCCACTTCCAAATGACAAGATGATTTTCTAAAAATAGATCAGAGAATGAAAGCCACAAACTCATAGGCTACATCTTATAACTGCCATAGCCACACACACGATAAAGAAACAGCCTAGAACACTTGGTCCTCCATTAGATACAGAGCCCAGTGTGAAGAGAAGGGGACGCATGAATTGACTGCTTTAATTCTCATTAGATGCTTTTAATGTCAAATGACCCAACAAAAAGGGTTCAGCCAGCAGGCCGGGTCTGTCAGAACTGCTGTTAACAAAAGTGTCAGATTAAGCCCTCAAGGATCAAGGGCAGGTTATATTCAGCTCAGTCAGTGTTGGTAAAATTACCTTGAGTATAAACAACAACAACTAGTGTAGAACATTACTACACCACTAACACTGTGCCTGGCACTGCTGAGTCACCGTGACAACAGGAAGCATCATCATATAACTGGCTAAGACTGGGAAGGATTTCAGCAAATGGCTAGAAAGTTATCTAGTATCAGAGGCTCTGAAGCACAATAACACATCAAGGAGTGGATGAGAGAGAGACAAGAGGTCTTCCATATAAATGATTTTCTCTATATTTCACCAACATGTCTTTGTATTTAACTGTCTTTAATTAAACAGTAAACTCTCCCACAAAAATAACAATTTAATGTATATAAATGTGTACAGTAATCTGTAGGACATTGTAGAATACTATTTTACATATGTCCTTGATATGCAAATATTAATTTGCATATGCCCCATTCGTCCCTTCTCCCATATCCTTTGTGCCACCTAAAAACTAAAAAGCCTACAAGCAAACTATAGACCCTATGTTCTGTTTCCAATTGATTATAAAAAAACAGCAGACACACTGAACTGATACATTCAGATCATAGGCCCACGTAACACAGGTCAAATCTTCTTCACCTATATGTGAAAAATCCTAAATCATAAACATCAAATCAAAAACGACAATGAAAAAACATTAAATGTGTGTAAATGTTACAGTATAAATACCAGTTTACTGATACAAATACAACAAAAATGCCTCAAAACACACTGAAATGAATTCTAGAGTATACAAATACAGTAACCCTACCACATTAATAGCACAGTGTAGCATGGTGTCTTTCTTAAAAGAGTGCACAGCATTCCATCAAATTTAATGCCTAAACAATAAAGGTAACTGTTTGTCACTTCTCTACTACAATTCATTTGATTAATGAACAGAATTCCAACAGAAGTTAAATGCAGCAGCTATGCCTTGTGCATGGTCAATAGTCTATAGCAGTCTTTCAGCAACCAATCACATCTCTATGATTACATATATATTTGTTACCTATTCACCATAGCGACGTGCTCCGGGCCTCCCCAAAACTATTTTACACTCTATAACTCCTGGTTCTGCTTTCCCGAAATGCAACGAAAACCAGTTAAGAAAGCAAAGGTTAAAGATACTAGATACACAACCTTTAATACCAGACAGGACAGGAATAATATCAATAGCATGCACATGGGCGCACACACAAACAAACACACACAAACAAGCACAGACACACATGTAAGTGACAAGGTTGTTTGCTCACATGCTGCTCTTTTTTCTGGGGGAGGAGCCAAATGAGTTCTTCCTGTGTTGACTGATGGAGCCCCCCATGGCAACCCTGGCTGTGTTTGGTGGGTCCTATTCCAAACAACCAGCGCCTTCCCTCTCGCTCTATTCCACTCTCCCTGAATAGTAGAGACCTGTGACGAGGCCACGACCACTAGAGCCTCATCTCACACAAAACATCTCTGACTCTCTAGCTCCTCAATCTGTCTTCGCTCTCTCTACTTTCTGTTACTTACAGCTCCTCTCTCTCTCCCTCGCTCTGTGCTGATGTTGCCGTTGTATTGAGGCTGAATAGCCTGGCAGCACCGGAGTCCTTATCAAATATCTACTCTGCCAGTCACAGCCTCTGTGTCTGCTAGCCCTCTCTCTCTCCCTCCTTAACACCAGATTACTGGTAGGGCGTAACGGAGGTCCTCCAGAGACAGTAGGGAGTGTGGTGAGGGGGTAGAGGCCCTGATCTCATAGTTAGTGGGCGGAGCCAGCAGGAGGGTAGGCTGGCAGGGCTGAGGGAGAAGGGGAGATGTCTGCCTATTTTGTTCACCTTTAATTTTATAGTTTTATATTTATTTGTGTTCTTATTTTTCCACTTGCTTTGGTAATGTAAAAACTGTTTCCCATGCCAATAAAGTATTTTAAATTTAAATTTAATTGAGAGAAGGGGAGGGGGTATCCCGGCAGGGGGGAGGGTATTGTTTCAGATGGAGCCTCTGGCCTATTGTTAGTCAGCTAAACAACAGCCAGAGAAAGGGATGATGGGAAGAAAAGTGGGTGAGAATTAACACAGCTACCTGCTGTGAACCAGTGTCAGGACATCCCATACGCACATACAAATACAAGCATCCATCCAGGCATGCACATATGAGTAAACACAGAAGACTGCTTCCTTCTCCAGCAGGTGCTGTGGAGGCAGCAAAACACTACAATGCTGGGTTCTGTGTGCTGGGATTTGACCCACATATTTCCATCCCACTCCGGCTGATCACATGATATTGTCCCAAGTTAACTGTAAACCAGCATACAGTATAAGAATTGTAATGCATTTGGGTAGGCAGGAGGCGGGTGCGGTAGTCCATGAAAATAAATGTATTAAAGTAAATAATGCAGACGAAACACCATAGGAGAAAACTAAACACTAGAGAACTAAAACAAATGCATGCAAACTAGGCGCGGTACTGTATATGGAGAGCAAAAAATAACACAATCCATAAAGAAAACCAAAAGGCAGAAAAAAAATGTAGTCAAGCTTTCAAGTAGATGAACATAAACATAAAGAGCTAACACAAATGTAGTAATCATGACTGACAGTTAACTGAACAAACACAGGTGCTTCAATACTGGATAGAATGACTAAATGATCAACGGGGACAAACAATGAGAGACAGGCAAACAATCTAATTGATGTCATGGAAATGTCTGGGTAAAACAGCAGTGAAACAATAATCAGACGCACGACGGCGCTGACAGACTATCCTCCCATGGACTAGCTGAGACATAAATAGACAATCCATAGAGGCAATCTGATGTTTTAATCTGGCATAAACAATATGTATAAACAAAAGTTCTTGTGGTCAAGATAATATATTGGAAGCCAGATATTTCAAAAGCTACACCACATCCAAATTATTATGCAAATTATATTTTACACAAATTTTCCTAAATAGTCGATGTAAATGACAGTCAGTATAATTTTCAAGTCAAAAATCGTTAGGGTATAAGTTGAATTTCATTGAACAAACCACCCAATGAAAAAAAATTTTTAAATAAAAACTCAATATGCACTGTTCCAAATCATTATGCACAACAGTTTCAAAACATTGTATTTTCATTTTTTATTTAACCAGGTAAGTTGAGTAAGAACAATTTCTTATTTACAGCAACGACCTGGGAGCAATTAGGGTAAAATGTTTTGACACAACGGCATTTGGCTCAGTCGGGAAACGAACTGGCAACCTTCTGACTACAAATCTGACTCCCTACCCACTGAGCCATCTGCGCCCCCGTATAGGTTGTAATGAACTGAAAATGGTTGAATTCGCAGCATTAGGTCATACTTACTGAAATCAATAGCTTTTATTTCAATCACACATCTTAACAGGATAAGTTACATGTTAACATAGGACCCCTTCTTTGATATCACCTTCACAATTCTTGCATCCATAGAACTTGTGAGTTTACGGAGCGTTTCTGCTTGAATTCTTTGCAGGATGTCAGAATAGCCTCCCAGAGCTGCTGTTTTGATGTGAACTTCCTCCACCTCCATAGATCTTTTGCTTCAGGATGCTCCAAAGGTTCTCAATAGGGTTGAGGTCAGGGGAGAAAGGGGGCCACACCATGAGTTTCTCTCCTGTTATGCCCATAGCAGCCAATGACACAGAACTATTCTTTGCAGCATGAGATGGTGAATTGTCACGCATTTAGATGATTTTGCTACAAAAGGCATGGTTCTTCTTTTTGTACCATGGAAGGAAGTGGTCAGTCAGAAACCCTATATACTTTCCCAAGGTAATTTTCACACCTTCATGGACCCTAAAGTGTCACGCAAAGTAATGAAAAAGCTGCACACCGTAAAGGGGCCTACCAGCTCTCTACCCATGATTTCGCCCAAAATTGAAGTAGAAATTGGTGGCAGGTGTTCTTAATCAACGGAATGACAATCAGGTGTGAATGGGCACAGTGTTTTATTTAAAGAACAAGGATCTATCAAAGTCTGATCTTTACAAAACACGCTTGTGGAAGTGTACCATGGAAAAAGCAAATGAGATGTCTGAGGATCTTAGAAAAAGAGTTGTTGATGCTTCTCAGGGGGGAAAAGATTACAAAACCATCTCTAGAGAGTTTGGACTCTACCAGTCCACAGCCAGAGAGATTGGGTACAAATGGAGGGGATTAAAACCAGTGTTACGCTCCCAGGAGTTCAACCATCAAAGAACACTCCAAGAGCAGGCATGTAAGTCTGCAAGGCCACAAAGGAAACCAGGGTAACATCTATGTAAGTAAAACAATGCATTCCAGCATAAGACTCTTATTCCATCTGTAAAAAACGGTGGTGGTAGTATCATGGTTTGGGCCCTTTTTTGCTGCATCTGGGCCAGGACGGATTGCCATCATTGATGGAACCATGAATTCGAAACTATACCAGCAAATTCTAAAGTAAAATGTCAGGACATCTGAACGTGAACTGAATCTCGAGAGATAACATGCAGGAAGACAACAACCCTAAGTGCACAAGTTGTTCAATGAAAGAATGGTTAAAGAAAGATAAAGTAAATGTTTTGGAATTGCCAATTCAATTTCCTGACTTTAATTTGATCAAAAAGCTGTGGAAGAACTAGACGCAGGCAGTTCATGTGAGGAAACCCACAAACATCCCAGAGTTGAAGGAGTTGAGAAAAGAGTTCAAATTCCTAAAAGCCGATGTGCAGGACTGATCAACAGTAACTGAAGATGTGTGGTTGCAGTTATTGCTGCAGAAGGGGCTCACATCAGATACTGAAAGCAAAGGTTCACATACATTTGTCACTCACAGACTCATTTTCCTCAATGAATAAATAACCAAGTTAAATATTTTTGTCTCATTTGTTTAATTGGGTTCTCTTCTTCTACCCTTCTGACATTTGTGAGCATCTGATTTTGTCCTAGGTCATATTTATGCAGAATACTAGAAAATTCAAAAGGGTTTACAAACTTTCAAGCACCATTGTTGCTCAGTCAGAAAGAGAAAGTGTGGCACTCAGGAAGTTCAAGGCTTGATTTGGACCCTATTAATTCATAGCATTATAAAGGGCTGCAGCAGGTTGGTTGCTGTTAGAGCTACACTGAAAACAGTGTCAGAGATTTGTCCTTATGAAGTGGGAATAAATGGATGGTCAGGGACTGCAAAGTGGCGTGCACACACACGCACACACGCGTGCACACGCGCGCACACACACACACAAAAGACCCTGTGCATTTTCTCCGCTCATGCATTCCAGTCAGTTCTTAGAGGAAATATTGGTGTCAGTTAAATGAAAGATAACATTTTTTTTCTTGTTAACAGTAGTTTAAATAGTTACCCTTCTTATATCATACATGTAACATTGACAAAAACAAAACTGTCCATAGTCAGTCAGTTAGTCTAGAGAAGCATCATCATCAGAATATCAAGTGCATCATGGGAATATGTAGCATTCATAAAACCTTCATACAAGTTATAATGTGCAAGATGTGTCTATGTACTTTCTACATGTTTTATGTAATCTGAAGCAGCATGAACGTGTTACCTATTTGGTAGTCAAGTGCATATTTGTAGACAACCTTTGGGAAACGTGCAATAAAAACAAAGTAGCAATCATTGTCCTGAATAATCATAATACATTTGTACACGTCTTATGTACAAAGGCAAAGAAAAATGTAATAATAATATCTGAGAGTACAATATAAAATTCACAGTGAAGACATTAAACACAATGTGTTCCAGGAACAGAAGTACCCATCCCAGGCATTACATTTTTGTTTTAGGAGAACACTTATGGTAAATCCATGAAGTCAGATACAGGGCTTTGTCAACAATGTCACTGGCCATTCGGTCACAGGAGCAGTGTTTTCGAATTATGGGGGGTACTGGGGGGGTCCGACCCCCCTAGACTTGGACCCTCCCTAAAAGGGATGAAAATAATAGTTTGGGGGTACTGAAAGAAATGTAATACAATATAATATTAGCCTATCCAATATTGTATGTATTTAAATGCAGTATTACCATTACAAACAATTCAGGAAATAATCTAATGAAATACGATTTTCAAACCCTCACTACGTACCAGAGAAATGGTAGAGTCCAACGGGGAGTACGTTCAGACTGGTTCTTTGATGTTACCTCACTAGCTGTCAAAACGTACGTACCGGGCAGGTGCTGTTGTGTCAGCGAATTTAAGAGCAAGTGGCTGAATGAACTTTAATCTCTGCCTATGGTTCTGACTGCCATGTATATCATCATGCGTTGTGCTTTGTGGTAAATGTAATGAGCAGCTTGTCATCTAAACAGAACTGTCTTAATTTGGTAGTCCATAGTGTTTCTCTCAGTCATAGTCTAGCTAGCTAAAAATTCACGCAGCTCCTAATGCTCTCTGTACCAAGCAAATATTGTCCGTATCTTGGTGAAACTAAGCCAAGGAATTTCACTCGTGTTGCCGCCAAAGCAATCTCCTCTCTCTTCTGTGACTGAGGAGCAGCCCCTCCCCTCTCTGCTTTCTCCTCATGAGCAGCGGCACTGCAGGCAGGTGAAAGGGGGGGGGCAGGGTGCGGGGGCCGGTGTAGGTACGAGAGACAGCAGTACGCGACCATGGATGTTTTAACAGAAGCTGAGCTGGCCTGGCCCTGGGCTAGCCAGCCTATTTTGAGAAGTCTTTATCGATCTTTCACCTTCCCTTAGTAGAATTGTTTTTTTACTTCAAATATAGGCTACCTAAGTAATAATAAGAATTTAATATAAATTCCTGTAGTGAGTTTGTGATTATTTGGCTAATTTATATTCCTTACTATCTACCTTGCTGACACAACCACTAAGCTTTATGCAAATTATTGCATAATGACTATATAAATATGCAAATAACGTCACCTATGAAAAATTTTAAAAGCTGTACCCCCCAAAGCTCACAATATAATTCGAACACTGCACAGGAGCAGCCATTTAAATGAACTCTCCAGTACATCTATATGGGGACTCCTGTCCTCTTCGTGTAATCTGGTAAAAGGTCTGGTTATTCAGGGTCTCTGAATCACACATCCACAATTTAGACGCTATGTTGTCCAAGTAGGGGCTGAGACACAAGGTCATCTGGGGGAGCGCTCTGTCTGTATGTGGGTCTCTGTGTTTGGCTGCTCTTCACTTTTTGCTTTCATAAAAGTAACTTCCTAATAATGCTTTGTGAATGTACAATTTCTTTATAGCTCTGTTTATCACGTATTGCTCTCAATGGATAATCTCAAATAAATACTTTGTTGTTATTGAGCCTTTATAACTGTGTGTTCATCATTTATTACTGCTGTGGTTGTTCAAATGCCACTCCCAGCTTGTCGTAGATCTCTTTGAGCAGCAGCAGAGCCGTGTCCTCAGACTCCCTACACATACACAGGACAAACACAGATTATGCTCTCACTGAAGACATATCCTGCATTTACAATTTTTCCATGACACCTTTGCCAAGACAATACTGTACCAGTAACAGAGGTGGGACTGGATGGCAAACAGATATTCATTGAAGCTCTCGATGGGGGCCTCCTGCAATACGTAGTCTATCCGCCGCCCTCCATTCAGCATCCCCACCTTCACCTGATGCCCGTCCTCCTCTTCAGATGACCCTGGAGACTCTGGATGTTCACCGACACCTAGAGGGACAGAGATGGACCAATCATACCTAGGCACCGCCCAGTCTCCACTTAGCCTCCAGTAGGAATGTGGACATTTGTGCGTGTGGTAATCAGATCTGCAGATGATGAAGATAACTAAACATGAAGAAGTGTCTCTGAAACAGATTTACTGGTCGGATGTTGAAAGAAAGATGCTATAAAGTTTGAACATCTAGGGCCACCAGCAGTACCACAGATATTGAGGTGCAAGGCTTTGTTCTTATAAAGTATGGTCACAATGTATATTTAGTTGTTGCAAAATAGTCCCACATTCTGTTTACAAGTGCAGCTCCATAATACTGCTAAACCTACTTTTAAAAAGTAGGTTCCCTCCCAATTCGTCTCGTCCAATTCCACCTGACCCTGTTTTGTCATCTCCGCAACTCCTTGTAGGGATGACAAGGGGGGCTCACATGGTTCATCATGAGCGGGCCAATTCTTTTCGCACTGCTCATCCAACACAGAAGTCTTTAGTCAATTCATGTGTGGGATGATAACACTCATCAACTATACTTCCACGATTTAATTCTCCAGCGTCTGATCTGCACACAATGAGTTGCTGAAGAGTGACGTGGAAAGGTTATGTTTACCTGACTTATCTAGCCCTTATTCCAGGCAGCGCTGTGCCAATTTGCACAACCAGTGTGGAGGGGTTTACAGGTTTAGAGGAGTTTTACAGTACAGTGAACAAGTGCAGTTAATGAAAAATAAGGGCTTTGTGTCACCCAGGAATTATACTCTACAAATCAGTCACATGGTACCGGTGAGAAAGACAAGTTGGGTCATAGGGCTGGTGTGTTAAATAACTCAATCCATCAGTTAAAACACCTTAGATCAGTTTAATTTTGCTTGTTGCAGTTGATTCACTAAAATGGAGCCTGGGTCAGTGTAATAACATTTTGTATGCACCTTCTATAGCCTACCACTACATTACGTTCTTAGGGAAGCACTGATCCGATACCGGGATCGGAAATGTGTCCGACACTGCCCAAAAATACTTAAAATAATTGGGTATTGGCATATCGAGTCTATGCAATGACCTGACTCCATGTCCTAAGGTGCAGTAAACACGAGTCGTTGTAGTGATGGGGCATTCAAAATGAAAGTTAAACATTTAAAAAATTAGACTAACAAAATATTGACTTTTTGGGTTTGAGAATAGATACTAATATTGGCAAAATGAGTATTGCGAAACATTGCAGTATCAATTTATTCTCCCATCCCTACTTAAAATGCACCAACGTATCACAATATTCTTTAAATTGTTACCTAAAACACCAGTCAACTTCACTTGTAATGTTCAAATCTATTACTAATTATTACTTCAAGCATTTGTCTTGGATTGGATATGCTAAGCGCTCATTGGATGATTGGGCTGTTTTCTGGTATCGGATAGGTACTCAAAGTTTAGTACTCAGATCAGTATTGGCAATGAAAAAGTACAGTAGTATCGGAGCATCACTGCTTGGGGTTCTGTCTGTGTCATTTTACAATAATAATTTTATTTTGTAAGGTAGTGTAGACTAATATTTCTGTGAGTGAATGGAAATTTGAAAAAATTGTGAGAGCTTAAGTTTGTAGATTATTTATTGTTTTAGGCTACTTGTATTTAAATATATAAAAAAATTAATGTCACATGCCCGAAGCCCAGCCCAGCCCGAACATACTTGTAGAATTTACGGCCTGGTAAATTTCAGGCTGGGCCATCTGGCTTTTCCGGGTTTATGCTGAGAATGACAACTCTAGTATCTGTACCTTCTATCTCAAGCATGGCTCTTTCTGCTGTGGTTTCCCTCTCCTCCACCTGGGGCAGTGCAGCCGCAGGCATTCTGACCAGAGACTGCCAGGCAGTACGAAACGAGCCCAGAACGTTGTTCTTCAGATCGGCACTCATCCGTGTTAGGCTCTCTTTCAACTCTAGAAAGCAGGGACAACAGACACAACATGATCATAATATCTACAACTCTAGAAAGCAGGGACAACAGACACAAC
>JACXGM010012303.1:0-24127 GCA_016801145.1 Umbra pygmaea | reverse complement strand
CTTCGTCTCTCACACATCACAGCAACAGCAGCCCCTCTCACCCAGGGCCAAGATGACTGAAAACTGAGATGGAGAGTAAAAATAAGAGAAAAGGGGGGTAAGGGAGGAAGATGAAAAGAGGGGATGGGGGAAACGAAGACACAAAAAAATGGATCCTGCCTTTTTCATGTTTTTTTTCTCTCTCCAGCCCAGTGGTTTTGTTGTATCTTTGAAAATAATTGGAACCCTTGATAAAAGTGAGCCAGAAAGCATCACACAAAGCCTCAAACACTGACCAATACTGCATGCTGAAGTCTATGGATTTACATTTAGACATTTCTGAGATTTAAAATGTATTAATTCTGATGATTGAAACGTATTTTTTTGGTATTTACCTATTTAATGAATAAAATAACAAATATTTAAGTAATAAAAAACTGGAAGATCACACAGTTTGGTCAGGATAATACCTGTGGACATGTATAACATCACAGTGCTAATTGGGTTATAAGACGTGTGATCGTTCACCTGTGTAACATTAACATGGACAACTGTATAACATCACAGTGCTAATTGGGTTATAAGACGTGTGATCGTTCACCTGTGTAAGGTGGGGGTTCTTCAGGTCAAATCAATCACAACTTGTGTACTGACACATTTGACTTTATTGGCTTTGTATTCCAGCATATTGGAGTTGCAATTTCACAATCTCAATTATTGTTAGGAGTAGATTTCATTAGAGGTTATTTTTAATAACCCCACATTTTGAGGGCAGCATATGTATTTTGAGAAACTAACATTAATTATATTTAATCAGTCATTATAAAACCCTGTTCACCTTTTTTTTGGCATGCACTGATACCTGAATTCTGCAACACATAGATCGGACAAGATGCTGTGTAACTTCCCTGGTCATGCACTGCCAGCCCTGTCCCTGCAGCCATCTTCAGTTTCTGTTCAACAAGATCTTTCTACATATTGGCCCTTGAATTACTTGGCTGTCCAATCAGTTTAGGGGCATTTGGTTGCATATGAGCAAACATGTTTCTGTACTTGTCTGTTGTTGTCAGCAGAACCATCATTATTGATGGGACTGCTGATGGTTAATTTTTGTCTCATACAGAATTCATAGCGTTTCACTTTTTCCACAATTTGTTATGTTACACCCTTATTCCGAAATGGATTAAATTCATTATTTCCCTCAAAAGTCTTCAAACAATACCCCAAAATGACAATGTGAATGAAGTGTGTTTGATATCTTAGCTAATTTAATTCAAATAAAAAGAAAAAGCACATGTACATAAATATTCACAGTGGTACTATGGTATAGTGGCCAGATGGAAGCCACTCCTCAGTAAAAGGCACATGAGAGCACGCCTGGTGTTTGCCAAAAGGCACCTGAAGGACTCTCAGACCATGAGAAACAAATCTCTGGTCTGATGACACAAAGGTTGAACTCTATGGCCTGAATGGCAAGCATCATGTCTGGAGGAAACCAGGCACCACTCATCACATGGCCAATACAAGCATCATGCTGTGGGCATGTTTTTCAGAGGCAGGAACTGGGAGACTACTCAAGATCGAGGGAAAGATGAATGCAGCAAATGTACAGAGACATCGTGCTGAAAACCTGCTCCAGAGCGCTCTGTAACTCAGACTGGGGCGAAGGTTCATCTTCCAACAGGACAACAACCCTAAGCACACAGCCAAGATAACAAAGGAGTGGCTACATGACAACTCTTTGAATGTCTGAGTTACCCAGCCAGAGCCCAGACTAGAACCCGAAGTTGGGGGGATCCTGAACTGACCAAAATCCAATTTGCCCTGTCCTTACTCAAATGGCACCAGTATCTGTCCATCTATCTATGTATCTCCATTTTCATGTAATATTACCCTAGAGCAGTGTTTCTCAAATGGGGGTACTTTGGAGTACTGCAGGGGGTACATGAAATACTTGCAAAAATTCTAATGAAAAAATATGTCATGCATAATTCCCAAAATAATTATACTATAATAATGAATGAATTAAGTGATGGATCCTAAACATTTGAAATGTAGTATTTAAATGTTTTTGTTTAAAAAAGGTTGTTGTTAAGTAAATCTATCACTGCCGGCACGGTATTGTACCTCTTTATATAGACTTTTTTTTTTCTACCAAAGATGTTTTGTGCTGGTCAGGGGGCACTTGGCGCTGGTCAGGGGGTACTTGGCTTAAAAAGGCAATTCAAAGGGGGTACAATATTGAAAAAAGTTTGAGACACTGCCCTAGGCGACTAGTTAGTTCAGTGGTTCGCTCAGTAAATGATGTTGTTCTGTTTCAAAACAAAGAATTATCATCCCAACAATCCTCGACAGAGTCACAAGAAACATTTGGATTTTACAGTCAACGACAACATAGCTTGTTTTATTCTACAAAACCCAGTGTTGGAACCCAACTCGGGCTTTTTTAACACCTGCTAGGTTGCAATGTTAAGATGCATCCCAGCTAATGATCTATGGTTTCTATGGTAATTTAAATGAATGCTTTCCTACCTCCTAAGGAGCTGCCAGAATAAACCATTAAATTAAACTTACTCAAAGACAGAGCAGCAAATATGTTTATTCTTGTCTGAAATATGATGTATCAAACCTTTGGTAGCATTTAGAACAGTTGGTCTGATTATCTAACCGCTAGGCATCCAGTAAGCCTTGGTTACCACATCACATCACATTGTTTTGTGAGCACATTTTAACACTTTTCAATATATATGTGCTTGTGGCAGTTTACCTTGAACAGTGACATATGCGTGGTTCCAAAAGACGCCTGAAATGTTCCTGTTCCTTTTTGAGGAGAAAGAAGTGTCTACAGAGCCACCGCTGTGTACATTGTAAGTTGCAACACTGGTTTCTTTGCCATTGATCCAAGCTCTGCTGACAGCGGAGCAGCCTGCTCTGACTTCAGGCTGTCAATCATGCCCCCTCTGACACTCCATCAGTCTACCAAGACCTCCACACAAGGAGAAATAAAAGAGGGATTAACACACGAACACGTTATGTTCAAGTGAAAACCTTACTATATTGAGTTGTTTAGCCTCTCCTGAACAACATACTGTTGCATTTGAATTATGTGTACAGTATGTAAGGTATATCTTAAATAGAAGGTTTGTATGGACAGTAGCACACAGTGGCAGCATAGTGCATCTGAACAGTAACAGAAAGACTCAATGAAATCCCTAAGAGCATGTAACCTACATGAGAATGTATTCTTCGTAAAGTGGACAAAGGAAGTCCAATGGTCACCTGGCTTTGGTACAAATGTCTTTCCATCTGTCTTTCCCCACTGTAAAAAAAAAATGTGCTTAGACCCTTGCCCGTGGGCATGATATGTTCATGGGTTCTTTTCTGGGGCTGGCACCCAGGCAAATAGAGGCCAATGGCAAAACTAATGAGTCACAGGGGACCCTCAGATCTGGCCAGAGCATCATTATTGAGTAGAAGTGAAGAGGAGAAAGATCGAGGCAGGGGAGAGTTTTGCAGGAGGTAAAATGTTAACGCAGCTAAAGGTTTGGAGATCCAGGGACGGAGAGGGAAGAGGAAGACTGAAAGACTCACATGTAGGAGTAAGTGTCTCAACTCTAATGAGACACAAGGGATTAACAGAGGTGTGATCGCAACGCGTGTAACGCCAGGGTCGTGGGTTGGATCCCCATGGGGGAACAGAACAAGAAAAAACAAGAATGTATGCACTCAATTTTGTAAGTAGCTCTGGGTAAGAACATCTGATAAATGACTCAAATGAAAATGACAATACGCTTAAGAAGAGGAAACAGAGAAATAACAAATGGGCAATATTATATTACGGTGCCCTACGGCAATGTGAGGCTTTGTTATTCATTCCACCTGCTTTTAATATATTCATACTCATCTTTTTCACCCATATCTTTCATGTGCAGTTATGATGGTGAGTCACATTGAGAGAATACCAAAAGTTCAGGAATCATTTCCAAGCGAAAGTTATCTTAAAGATGCACTCAGGCAGACAAAACATTAGGGCTGGTTGACTGCATTGGGAATTATATTCTCTGCCTCATTTACTTAGCTAGATGAGACTAAGAGAGATGAAGCCTGGAGATTCGTTCCTGTGACCTTCTACTTAATGGCTCTCGCATGCATGTCATGTGTGATCTTACACAGCACCTTCCCAGTTAATCGAAAAAGAATACAAACCAAATGAACTTAGTCACATCCCTGGACCATCCAATCTGAAACTGATATCCAAAATCTCTAAATGCCTCCTTCCGCACTTAGGTGATATTATCCGCTGTAGTACTGGACTAAAATCTAAAGCTAAAATTGGAGTAGAAAAAATAAAAATTAGCCAGGGTTGAAAAGTAAAGTGTATCAGTGTTGTATGTCCACCAGACAAAATTATTTTTACTCCAGCATTTGACTTAATGTGTGTCTGAGATGCTAGCCTAAAGCATCTGTTTTGGGTCATATTAGCGCTCAATCTGTGATTTACAAATTTTATTCATTCGTTTTTATGTTTTGAAACAGCATATGAAATTGCTGACATAATATACAATTGGATGACATAGAACCCAATAAACAGGGACCACTTTTGTCTCATCGCACCAATATCCAAATCCTGGATTACATTTTGCACCTTTAATGTCATCCCTACCTCAATACATTTGAACAAGTCACTTTTTGGTTTGTGGCTAATCTACAGTTTTGATTGATAATGTGGTCAAATGGACACATAACCAGTGCATGTTAACATACAGGCATTCAGTGTTTACCCTGAGATTGGATCACAGTTTTCACACTTGAGATTTACATATGATCTTGAAAAACCACACCCTGGGCAACAGTGATTCTGGTCTGGTTTTAATGACGGACTCCACCAGTGCATTTGTCACTACTTTACAGGCAAAATATTTGATTGTAAGATTGAGATCACAATGTTCTCACATCTGTGTTGTCTGTCCTCTGTCCTCTCTAGCCTCTCTCCAAAACGTTATAGCTAATAGCAGAGAATAGCGAGGAGAACAAACATGCACAAAAATGGAACATGCAATTGTCACAGTATAACACCAAGTCATTGAAACTTCAGGGATATTGATCTGTCTAATTAGGAAGCATAAGCAATTGTGAATCAATGTAACCTGTTTTTGATGCAAATTAAAGTGACAACAGGTGTACTGGAGGCAACAGCAAGAAAACCCCCAAAAAGGGAATGGTTTTGCAGGTGGTGCCCACAGACAATTGCTCTCTCCTTATCCTTCATGACTGATTCTTTTTTTTGTTTTGCACTTTACTAGTGTCCTTCTCATTGCTGGTAGCATGAGGCGGTACCTGCAGCCAAATCAGGTTGCACAGGTAGTACAGCTCCTTCAGGACGGCACATCCATACGTGCCATCGCAAGGTTTGCTGTAAATAAAGTCTCAAGAGCATAGAGTTGATAACCAGTAGATGGGTCATTACAAGAGGAGAACTGGACAGGGTTGTAGTTCATCAACCCAGCAGAAGGACTAGTATCTGCTCCTTTGTGCGAGGAGGAACGGGAGTAGCACTGCCAGAGGACTACAACATTATCTCCAGTGGGCTACTGTTGTGCATGTTTCTGACCAAACTGTCAGAAACAGACCACATGAGGGGGGCATGAGGGCCTGATGTCCTCTAGTGAGACATGTGCTAACAGCCCAGCTCTGTGCAGATTGAGTGGCATTTCCCAGAGAACAACCCTAGAATTGTCAGGTCAGGCATATCCTTGGAGGGTCGCACAGAACTCTACCTGCTAGCCAACGGTAGCCTTACTGCTGTTAGGTACCGAGATGAAATCCACATCAGACCTGCTGGTACAGGACAATGCCCGGCCTCATGTGGCCAGACTGTGTAGGCAGTTCCTGGATGATGAAGACTTTTTTGGATGATGAAGATTGATGCCATTGACTGGCCCTCACGTTCCCCAGACCTGAATCCAATCAAGAACTTATGTATTGGTGCATGCCAAGCTTCATGGAGATGAAGATTTCATTTTTCAGCACAACCTGGCACCTGCCCACAGTGCCAAAACCACTGGTAAATGGTTTACTGACCATGGTATTACTGTGCTCAATTGGCCTGCCAACTCTCCTGACCTGAACCCCATAGAGAATCTGTGAGATATTGTGAAGAGGAAGTTGAGAGACGCAAGATCCAACACTCTGGATGAGCTTAAGGCCGCTATCGAAGCATCCTGGGCCTCCATCACACCTCAGCAGTGCCACAGGCTGATTGCCTCCATGCCACGCCGCATTGAAGCAGTCATTTCTGCAAAAGGATTCCCGACCAAGTATTGAGTGCATAACTGCACATAATTATTTGAAGGTTGACTTTTTCTATTTTTTTTGTATTACAAACACTTCTTTTTTTGGTCAGATGAAATTTGCTAATTCTTTGAGATAGGAATTTGGGGTTTTCATGAGCTGTATGCCAAAATCATCAGTATTAAAACAATAAATGACCTGAAATATTTCAGTTGGTGTGCAATGAATCTAAAATATATGAAAGTTTAATTTGTATCATTACATTATGGAAAATAATGAACTTTATCACAATATGCAAATTTCTTGAGAAGGAGCTGTATATTTTCAAAGATAAATTAAATTCAAAAAGTTAAACATCACATATTGTATTAATAATATTTTAATATTTTCAACATAGTACAGGGTGAATTGAATTTTCAAATACATTTTCAAAACTTTTTCAGAATTAGGGTTGTACATTTCCAATATACTGTATACTACATTATACAAGGGAATATATTAAATATGTTAATTATGTATTTTTTTCTGCTTAGGTCCACCAACACAACAAACGCTGATATAAAGAGTATGTGACAAGTTTCTAAATTCCTTTTTGGTATCATATACATAAATATTACTTGAGGAAAAGAGGCGATCAAGGGCAAGGATGACACTCTGATGAAGACACACTTCTGCTCACCTACTTACAAATTGACATCTCCTTGACCACTTTTCTGTTTCAGGGTCACATAGGACAAAAGATTAAAGGTGGACTTTTATCTTAATTAGACAAGCCCCTTTTCTGATATATATTGATCCAATTTTCAGTTCACAGTGTAGAGGATTTAAGATGGACATGAACTAAAATTACAAAACCATAAAGGGTGCATTTAACAAGTAGCTAGTTTGCATTAGCTATTTTAATCAAATCCACTAAATATTTTTGCATGACATTGCTGGCTTTATATAGCAACATTATGGCATGTTCCAAAATTAATATGCACTTTTAAATTAGTACTATCATAGTGGTCACTCTTAAAGCCAACACTTCCTTTGGCTTTCATTCATTTCTGTTCCCCCACCAATGACTCATGTTTATTGAAAAAGTGCTGTAAAACATAAGGGATAATGTTACATTTTATTACAACAATTTCACTTCAGACAAAAATTGATTTATTTCAAATGGTTTCACACAAATACATCTCCTTGCTTCAGGTCTAGAGCTACAGAGCAGTTGGATTTGAGTCTGTAATTATTGGTGGAAATAAAACATTAAGCAATATCAATGGGTTAGAATTTACACATTTACCACATCTGACTAAATTGAGCATTGATCTGATCAATGCACCTGCTGAGTCATCAAACCTTCTGCCATGTGTCAGGCAGGCTGCACTAGTTTATTAGTATTTTGTTTATTTGTATTTATAACTTTTTATATTATTCAATTGTTCCAAAACTATTCAATTTATAAAAGTGGGTTTGCTGTTGGTTAATTGTATATGACATTCTAAGCTGAGTAGGGTAATGAGTAGCACAATGTCACCATAAGGGCAGCCCATTGCCACTGAAGAATACATTTTAGTTTGACACACTGTTGTCTTTGATCAAAGCGAAGAGAGTTGAAAGAGACAGAATATCTTCAGGCGGCAAAACAGTGATTCGAAAGAATAAACACTGTTGACCTACTCACCATACCATTATGCACGTGTCCTTCAGTACAATTCTGCAGAAGCTTACCTCTTCCCAAAATGAGTCTTCTTCTGTTTATGCTGATTAGTTATTCAAAGCCTCCTCATTTATTCTGGTGTGAGAAGTGCAGGAAAGGGGGCCAAGTTCCTCTTGACGGTTCTCAACACTGGATATATTTAATTAGTCCATTCAGTCTTTGCTTTGTTGCTTCAGTGTGTCTTAAAAAAAAATAACTAGCCTAATTGTCAGTTGCTGCGCCAGCACATGGCAGATCCAGGACACCAGGCTGTCAAACCAGAGAAATCTGCCTATGTAGGCAGAGACACAATGCTGACTTGTATCTCGTTGTCTGATACATAACCGAGGCTTACTCAGTCTGTCTTGTTCAGCAAAGCATACTGGAGATGGATGAGACCGAAGTCCTCTAAATACAGAGACCCCCCCAGAATATCTAAAACATAACTGAATGTGTTTTATAGACTTCAACAGGATCTGGAGTAAAAAGCCTAGTTTCCCTCCTGGGCTAAGAACATGCTGGAAACACTGTCTATGAAACCCTCTTCCCTCTGTCCTTAGAGAGAGAAGTATCTCTTTCACAATTTGCCCATGCATTCTCTACATATTCTTCATTTCAAAGGGTATTTGCAGGTCACTTCTTAAATTCTGGACTGATTTAAACCCGGGACACCAGTTAGTTTCAAAGCCAGTGGAGATTGAGCAGAAAGGCCCAGCACAGCTCAGCTGTCGCTAAAGGGAAATTCTAAGATGATGACATGGGGCACCTTATGTCGCATACTGTATATACATGACTGTCACATTTACAGCTAGTGGCCAGAAGTCCTAGAAACATCTTTAACCTAATGATAATGCAAATAGGCAGTTTTGAGTGATTACATTAAAGGTACAATATGTAGTTTTCCAAAACAATAACAAAAGACGTACTTAGCATTAAAAAAGCAAACATCACTATACCTATATTATGTATATTTCTTAGTTGTGTACTTACATTATCCTAAATGTTTCCACCAACTTTAAAACCCAGAGAAATTTGTAATATAATTCGAAGACAAGGGACGTTTCATTTTGTCTTCCGTCAATGGCGTCAAATAACCTTTGACTGCTCTAGTTGTTCTAAGTTCCAGGGAACCGCCCAACATAACGTGAATAAAGATATAATATTTTTAACAATACATTACTTTGTCAGTGAACATTTTTTTCTGCCGGAGACGCTAGATTGGAAGGTTGTCATTGATGACGATAACAAAACCCATGATCCCACGCTCCCTCCCGACGTCATCAAAGTACATCTTTTGCTATTGTTTTGATTGAGAGACCCCTAGCGGCCAAAAACTACATATTGTACATTTAACCAGAGCAATATTATGAGAGTGTGTTATGCTGTTTTTCACTGAGAAATGAGCCACCTAGAATAAATAAAATTAGAATTCACCTCAAACCAAATTAAAAACACCTTTTTTAAACTGCTTAATTTCTTTATACCGTATTACATTCACAGTGTCACTGTAGATCAGGTGGCATCTAACTTCTTTCTCTTAATGTTTCTAATCCCCCGGAGCTTCCTGACTAGCCAAAAAGCTACCTTTAACACCTGGTATACATTTCCTCTACAGGTCCTTCTCAAGAAATTTGCATATTGTGATAAAGTTCATTATTTTCCATAATGTAATGATAAAAATTAAACTTTCATATATTTTAGATTCATTGCACACCAACTGAAGTATTTCAGGTCATTTATTGTTTTAATACTGATGATTTTGGCATACAGCTCATGAAAACCCAAAATTCTCAAAGAATTAGCATATCATGAAAAGGGTCTCTAAACGAGCTATTAACCTAATCATCTGAATCAACTTATTAACTCTAAACACCTGCAAAAGATTCCTGAGGCTTTTAAAAACTCCCAGCCTTTCATTACTCAAAACTGCAATCATGGGTAAGACTGCCGACCTGACTGCTGTCCAGAAGGCCATCACTGACACCCTCAAGCAAGAGGGTAAGAAACAGAAAGAAATTTCTGAACAAATAAGCTGTTCCCAGAGTGCTGTATCAAGGCACCTCAGTGGGAAGTCTGTGGGAAGGAAAAAGTGTGGCAAAAAACGCTGCACAATGACAAGATGTGACCGGACCCTGAGGAAGATTGTGGAGAAGGACCGATTCCAGACCTTGGATGACCTGCGGAAGCAGTGGACTGAGTCTGGAGTACAAACATCCAGAGCCACCGTGCACAGGCGTGTGCAGGAAATGGGCTATAGGTGCCGCATTCCCCAGGTCAAGCCACTTTTGAACCAGAAACAACGGCAGAAGCGCCTGACCTGGGCTACAGAGAAGCAGCACAACAAAACAACAACAAATTTTGTCATTCGGAAATCAAGGTGCCAAAGTCTGGAGGAAGACTGGGGAGAAGGAAATGCCAAAATGCCTGAAGTCCAGTGTCAAGTACCCACAGTCAGTGATGGTCTGGGGTGCCATGTCAGCTGCTGGTGTTGGTCCACTGTGTTTTAGCAAGGGCATGGGTCAATGCAGCTAGCTATCAGGAGATTTTGGAGCATTTCATGCTTCCATCTGCTGAAAAGCTTCATGGAGATGAAGATTTCATTTTTCAGCACGACCTGGCACCTGCTCACAGTGCCAAAACCACTGGTAAATGGTTTACTGACCATGGTATTACTGTGCTAAATTGGCCTGCCAACTCTCCTGACCTGAACCCCATAGAGAATCTGTGAGATATTGTGAAGAGGAAGTTGAGAGAAGCAAGACCCAACACTCTGGATGAGCTTAAGGCCGCTTTCGAAGCATCCTGGGCCTCCATCACACCTCAGCAGTGCCACAGGCTGATTGCCTCCATGCCACGCCGCATTGAAGCAGTCATTTCTGCAAAAGGATTCCCGACCAAGTATTGAGTGCATAACTGCACATAATTATTTGAAGGTTGACTTTTTCTTTTCTTTTTTTGTATTACAAACACATATTTTATTGGTCAGATGAAATATGCTAATTCTTTGAGATAGGAATTTGGGGTTTTCATGAGCTGTATGCCAAAATCATCAGTATTAAAACAATAAATGATCTGAAATATTTCAGTTGGTGTGCAATGAATCTAAAATATATAAAAGTTACATTTTTATCATTACATTATGGAAAATAATGAACTTTATGACAATATGCTAATTTCTTGAGAAGGACCTGTATATCTAAAATAAGGACATGCCTTAAATGGCATTCACAACATTAGTTTTTCTAAATGTGTTGCTGTTACTTTTTTCCTAAGGAGAATCAACCGTAAATCTCAGAATTTATCCCAAATTACGTTCTCAGGAAACTATTTAGACAACCTAAATTACGTTATATGCCAACCTATTTGGGGTGTTTTTACGTTTGAACTGCACGTTTTGTTATTAGGCTATATTTGTACTTGAATTACATTGCTTCGGTACATTTCGTTTAGCGGATTTATGCGAGAACATTCCATACATTCCATAGCGTTCGAAATTATATTGCAACATTCACAGTTAAGGTTAGGTAGGAGGATACTAACGGTTAAGGTTAGGCATGAGGTTACTAACGGTTAAAGGAGAATTCCGGGCGATTTCAAAACGTAGCTCTGTTGTTTGCATATCAGAAGTGCTGTCCGTAGCGTTAATAACTCAAACAATCTGTATTGCCAAAACCAAGTTTACATTTTGCTGCCAATAGACAACCATTACGCATTTACGGGTTAAAAAGTGTTTTTTGAGCCACTAAATATGTTCAAATTGTCATTGCTAGTCCATATCGATTTGCACTGATTCCTTATAATAAACACAGCGAGTTTGAACAAATACGTTTGTGTACATTCCTTAGTTTTTTCCCCATTTTCCAGTGAAGTCCACACTTCGATTGTCGAAGTCATACAATTCAATATTCCAAAACGTATTTTTTCCACAAAAAGATTAATTCGCCGTGGTTATATCCATAAACTACTTTGATCGGGTGTAAACTGACACTGCATTTACAGCTCCCAAGAGTTCAAGAGTTATCGCACATGAGCAGAGGTAACTAAGCAACACTGTTGAGGAAGCGGTGTCAGATTACCTGGCCGACTTGCTAGATTATTTGGACATAACCACCGCAAATAGTTTTTTTGGGGGGAAAAAATACGTTTTGGAATATTGAATTGTTTGACTTCGACAATCGACTAGTGTGGACTTCACTGGAAAATGGGAAATAAACTGAGGTATGTACACAAACTTATTTGTTCAAACTCGCTGTGTTTATTATAAGGAGTCAGTGCAAATGGATATGGACAAGTAATGACATTTTGAACATGTTTGTGGCTCAAAGCACGCTTTTTAACTTGCCCCGTAAATGCGTAATGGTTGTCTATTGGCAGCAAAATGTAAACTTGGTTTTGGCAATACAGATTGTTTGAGTTATTAATGCTACGGACAGCACTTCTGATATGCAAACAACAGAGCTACATTTTGAAATTGCCCGGAATTCTCCTTTAAGGTTAGATATGACGTTACTGAGGTTAAGGTTAGAATTAAGGTTAGGGTTAACATTACAAAAACCGACAATCGCCTGTCTGCATGACGCAAGCAATGTAGAACAAAACACACACAAAGTGCCGGTCTGGATTTGAACTCGCGAACACTGGCTTGCAAGTCGCGGATTTATACGCCCATCCACCATCCCCGGCCTCCGCCATAGCAAAAACGATGCTATTTACATGCTACGTCATGATCTTCTAATGTTCATATGGAACGTTATTCGATGGTTCAATTTAGTTCCCTACAAACGTAATTGACCCACTCATACGTTCATATTTGACATATTTCGGTTTTACAAAATAGTTCCCTCAGAAGGTATTTAATGTGATTTAGGGCTGAGGAGAATATACAGGGGATAGACAAAATAACAGAAAATAAACATGGAAAAGGACTGTTAATTTGAAGTAACTTAATCACAATTGCAAGTGCAGCTGCAGAGGTCACATTAGGTTGATTGCCAATTAGCAGTTCATATCTGTCATAAATGAAAGAGGTCTGACAATAAACACTTTAATATTTGAGTCTTCAAAACAACATGAGGTAACTAACATTGCTCAAACGATGCCAAATATTCCATTCCCAAATTGCAGGTGGATTGTCACAAATGTAAAATGATTAGATTTTTCAAGAGTAATAAACCTAAACATCATGACAGAATATGGCAAACATGGACAAATTGCATCGACAAAAGAGGAAAAGTGGTCGTAAGTTGAAGCTGACCAAGATGGACACTAGACAGGCACTTAACAGAACAGTTGTTATATGCCCCAAAGATACAGCATAGAAAATTACCACATAATTGAATCAGCTCCGATGTGACACAAAAAAAGTTGTGAAATTCACAAAGGAATTGTAGGCCAACACACAGAGACACCTACAGTAACTTGGTGTAAGGAGCAAAAAAATCTGGATCCCAGAGCAATGTTTAAAGAATTAATATAGTGGGGGTCGGCATGGCATAGTGGGCTAAGTCACTGCATGGCACAACAATCTACGTCATGATAGTCACGGTTTTGAGCAATGTCTTTTTAGCAAAGGACAAGAAGCCTATTTGAAGAACAATGAATCGCCTAATGTATACAGACAGAGACATTAACACATTAAAACAGGATTGTTGCACCTAAATCAACCATTTATCGGACTATCAAGAACTTCAAGGAGAGATGTTCAGTTGTTGTGAAGAAGGCGTCAAAGCCCAAGAAAGTCTAGCAAGTGGTTGAACTGTCTCCTAAAGTTGATTCAGCTGGGGATCAGGTATCGGGATCAGTGCAGAGCTAGTTCAGGAATGACAGCAGGTAGGTGTGAGTGCATCTGCACGCACAGTGAGGCGAAGACTTTGGAGGAAGGCCTGGTGTCAAGAAGGGCAGCAAAGAAGTCACTTCTCTCCAGGAAAAACATCAGTGACAGATTGATATTCTGCTAAGAGTACAGGGATTGGACTGCTGAGGACAGGGGTACAGACATTTTCTCTGAAAAATCCCTTTTCCAATTGTTGGGCCACCCGGAAAACACCTTGTCCTGTGTCATGTGGGGTTGCTTCTCAGCCAAGGGAGTGGGCTCACTCACAAATTTGCCAAGGAACACAGCCACAAATAAAGAATAGTACCAACACATCCTTAGAGAACAACTTCTCCCAACCAGCCAAGAACTGTTTAGTGACACCTAATGCCTTTTCCAGCATGATGGAGCACTTTACCATAAGGCAAAAGTGATAACTAAGTGGGTCGGGGAACAAAACATCAACATTTTGGGTCCATGGCCAGGACCCTCCTCAGACCTTAACCCCATTGAGAACTTCTGGTCGATCCTCAAGAGCCAGGTGGACAAACAAAAACCCACAAATTCTGACAAACTCCAAGCATTGATCACGTAAGAATGGGCTGCCATCAGTCAGGATGTGGCCCAAGTTAATTGACAGCATGCCAGGGTGGATTGCAGAGGTCTTGAAAAAGAAATGTCAACACTGCAAATATTGTTTCTTTGCATAAACGTAATGTAATTGTCAATAAAAGCCTTTGACACTTATGGAATGCTTATAATTATACTTCAGTATACCACAGTAACTACTGAAAAAATATCTAAGAACACTGAAACAGCAAACTTTTTGGAGACCAATACTTGTGACATTCTCAAAACCTTTGACCACGACTGTATGTCGCAGCAGAAATTGAGACTCATCAGATCAGTCAATGTTTTATTAATCTTCTATTGTCCAATTTTGGTGGGCCAGTGCAAATTGTAGCCTCAGTTTCCTATTCTTAGCTGACAGGAGTGGTGGTGTGGCGGTGTGGTCTTCTGCTGCTGTAGTCCAACTGCTTCCAGGTTCACGTTCCAAGAAGCATTGGATGAGTTACGAAGGCAAAGGGCCCTAGTTTTGTTTCTTGATATTAATATATTTTTAGGTGTTTGTTATTTTGTTGATCAACTGTAGATGCTGCAAGAGCTAATCAATATTCCAAAAATGTATATTAGGATTCTCTATAATAGCCTATTCTTATTGATTATATAGATAGCCTGCCTTGTTTACAAAATACATGAAAAACAAACTCAGGCTGAACAGCTGCTAAATATTCAGTATAATTTCATGAAGCTTAGCTGCTAGTAACCTTGGCTTTTTAGCTCATTCTTTACCAGGCTGAATCTTCACTTTTTCAACAGACCCTGTGTTCCAGTTCATTACTTTCTGTCTACAGTTGGTACCAGCTTATAGCCTATGGGGATTCATAAAAGTTAGTTCATGTTATTGTTATGGCCTGTTTACACTGGCCAGGTTAATGCAGCTAATGTGATATACAGCCGAATATCTGACACACTGCTGGGTTGCCGTAAATGTGGTACTTGTTGCGAAATGGTTAGGCTTTAATTAGTCCATTCAACAACAGAAAAAATATATTTCCTTAGGGATTGAGACCAAAGTTGTTTTGATGGGAAAATCTTTGTATTGAAATGGTTGTTGTTACAAATTGACCAGCAATGTTTACATTTGTATTTATTTATCTCTACATCACAGTCCTTCTTATGAACGTCACACTTTTCCACCATTGTGCCAACAATATCAAAATTGCATTTCCACATTCTGAGGGTATACAGCAAAGCTTATTCGATGACTTAACCAGAAAACTTCTTTTTTTTTGCTTCAGAAGTTAACTAAGATTAATTTATTTAAACATTTAGGTTGAACCAGGGACGTCTTGGATACAGGTCAAATGCCCTAACCACTAGGTCACTTTTCTGCCGCAAATCAACACCACATAAGTAAAAAACCTATACGTGTCCAAGTTTAGCTTCCGTAATGAACCAGAAAAAAAACTGTGGCTAATGGCTCTTTAATCCATGTGCTTGATTAAACATTGAATATTTTATGTAGCTGACCTATATATTGTTTTTATCGTCAGGTATGGTGTACTGGGAAACAAGTTCAAATTGAAGCCCCAGTTTCTGAGACTTAAAACAACATTATTTTGCTGCTTACCTGAGTTAGACAAACACCATCAACCTCCCACCCCCACAATATAGGCTACACACAAATGACAAGCATCATGCCGTCCTGGAAGAACCTGGGGAACGTGACTTAATCACTCATTTGTATGCATGCACTCCAGAACATTTTACTTTGCATGCTCAACCTACAGAATGTGTATATGTGCTTGGGTAATGTATACCTGATTATAAATGAATTGATAAGTAGGACAGAGTATACATAAAACAGGGATTTGAGTCATGTTGTGATTTGTAAATGTTGATGTATGTGAGCTCTATCATCCCCTTATTGTCAAGGCAACTGTTCTTTGGATTCTGTATTGTTTGTTAGGACCCCAGTTTGAAATAGCTTCTATTTCTGTCAATGGATAACAGGGATCATAATGAAATCTAAACGACTCACACAGTATATGCACAGGTTCACTTCATGATATTACAGGATGAGAAGTTTGGCATTTCTTGCAGAAATACTATATGTACTGTACACCTTGTTTTTACTTAATGATCTCATGCACCATTTATGCCACTCATATCTGAATGTACCAGATACATTTTATATATTATCTTGCTAGAGGCCAGTTGACAAAAAACAACTTGGGAGTGATCGAGTTTCGAAATAAATGTACAGTTACAAAACCATAATTGTAATAGGAAAATCATTTATTTAAATGCAATTAGGGTAACCCCAGTGGACTTTTTTAGAGTGGACATTACGGGGTTATTTATACTAATACATAAAACGATCTAGGCCAGTTGGCATTAGATCCTAATCCTAATAAAAATAAAACTTAAACAGCTGTAGACATCAAAACGTAACATTTGTAGAATTCTGAGCAGTAATTCAATGATCCAAAATCAAATGTATTCCTTGACATTTAAAAAATAGGGGGAAAACATTATATGGATAGAGATTCCATATACTATGCAGTGCTTCATTACAAAAGCATGGTCTAAATGCATAATGTAGATCAAAGTTGGAAATACACAGTAGAAACAACTTTTGTTGTCCTCCTTGCAATTCCTGTTCAAATGGAAACATTTACACAGTTTATTTTGCAGGGAGTCCTTTTCCTATTAACCTGTTGTTTTTTAGATTTTCTAAATATCAACAAATACAGCATTCTTAAGCTGCTCAATGAAAAATAAAATAGTTTTCACTGTGCAAAATTATAAACAGTGCACATTTAAAATCTGTGAGGATGAAAATTAAACCAGAATTTCTGATTGCTAATGAATGACCAATCTGAAGTAATTGACTTGTCACATGAAAAATAAGGCCGTGGTCACATGCTGCTTGGAATAAAACCCTGAGCTCCATATGCGGTAGAGTCCAAGCAATTTTCTCCTTTAGCGCTGATGGTTCACTCTCCGCGTTCTATAAATAGCCTTTACAGTTCTGAGTGTTGTTGGCCAACTTCTCAGCCCTAGATGTGCAGGTAAGACACTGTTCCAATTGAGTCAAACAGCCAACACACCCCAGCGTCAGGCACGTTTGAACAAGGAAAACTAACTCACACAAAAAATGCTATTAATCCTGTACTATATTTAAAACGCATTAACACATTGTGATGTTTTACTCTGTGAATTTGATTTATTTTTTGAAAATATACACTCATTTCAAATTTGATGACTCACAGATGTGCAAATTAACACATGCCATGGCGGGAATACTTTAGGACACCTTTGTCAGTCAACACCATTTGCCGCTGCATCCACAGATGCAAGATACAGCTGTACTATGCAAAGCAAAAACCATATATGAACACTGACTTCGGTCTTATCTGAGATAAAAAGTAGCACAGTGGAATCATGCTGTGGTCCGATGGGTTTCATTTCCAAATTTTTTTGGACAGGTTTTTAAACAAAACAGCTATTGTGTTCTCCAGGCCAAGAGGAAAAGAACCATCAAGGACCATGTCAGGTTCAAAAGCCAGCATCTGTCATGGTATGGGGATGTGTCTTTGCCCATGGCATACCAAGGGAACCATTAATACAGAAAGATATGTAAAAATTTTGAAGCAACATACGCTGCCATCTTTTCCAGTGACATTCCTGCATTTTCCAGCAAGAAAAAAAACACCAAACCTTGTTTTGCCATAATTACAAGCACATGGTTGTGGGTGCTAGCATTATGAAGCTGAAAATATGGCCACAAAGTCCCTGTAGAGTTGCACAGCTGAGGACATGCATAATGGATGAATTGGGGAAAATTCTGCTTAGTAAACCGAATTAACTGATATATTCACTGCCCAAATGCTTAGTAAGTGTTATTAAAAGATAAGATGACATTACACAGTGGAAAACAGTCGAATGTTCCAGATTTGTTGGTGTGTTACAGTCATCAGATTGGAAATGTGTATATTTTCAAAAGTAAATTAAATTCACAAAACGTCACAATTTGTTAATAATGTGTTTTCAATATTGTACCGGGTGAATTGCATTTTCAAAAGATTTTTTGCATTTCCCGTCATTTTTCGGAATTGCGTTTGTATATTCCAAATGGCAAACTATTTCAATTACACTACAACACACAACAAACACAAGAGACATTGGCAATCAACATTTCATTTGGTCAAATCATAAATAACACATTTTCAATTGGAGTGATTAGCGTCAACCTTTGACTTTATAAAGGCTGGTTATCTGGGGTCATGTCTGGAGAAAGTTAAAAAAAACATTATATACTGTAGAATGCTTGAAACCAAAGTACATATTTCCTGTAAATGGTCAATGATGAGAAATATGTTGGATTGATTTTCCCTTATCTCCACCTTTAGAAAATGGCCGCAAACAAGAGGAGTCACAGTCTACTGTTCCAGTGTTTCTTACTGGGACTTCTTTGGAATGATGATGGCTCTGGATCATTACAGTCTCATATATGCCACCTGTAGACAATAGCAGGTAGATTTTAGGATTTGGGAGATGGCACTGAAAAAGCAAAATAAATCAGTCACATGCCACTAAGCTAACATATAACATAAAGAAATCCATGGCATTTAGGTAAAGCATTTATGCTCAAAGACATTTCAAGTTGTCGTGCATCCTTGTCTTTTATGGTCAAATGGCTGACAAATAACAGCACATTTACAACAATTAAAAATGCAGGTCTTGTAGCTTTAATCAAGATAAAAAACACAGGCACAAGCTCAAACCCCTTCAGTACCAAAGCCATCTGCTATCTTTGGGCATTTGCCTGATAGAGTGTCACTGCACAACCTAGCCAGGACTCCTGTGAGACGGCTATACTTCCATGATGGATGAGTGGAAATGGCTTCACTAAAGGCATGGACCCTCATTCATTTAAATGACAAAGAAGCAGTAAGACATGAATACATTTTTCAGACTTTCATAGTAAATTAAGACCCAAAATATAAATGGTGCTAAAAAAATATATTAAAATTTTTATCTCGACAATGAAAAACATTAAGAAACAAAATGTCTGTCCCCTTTTGACAGAAGAGTGACCCTAAAACTCCAATGTTAATGCAAGGTGTGTCATTTTTTAAACAGCTGCTCTCATCCACTGAAGGTTCCAAGAATAGTTGTGATATGCTAATGCACCACTCAGGGGTGAAAAACTTTAATTTATCAGCAGCTTCGCTGGGAACTCACAGCAGAAACAAATGGTAATAATGAAAACTCATTTTCCATCATCCTTCTTCAAAAACTTCTATGGCTCCCCGATGTCCTAGTGGTAATGTTATTTTACGTATTTGAGAGAAATCGTTTTTACAGTTCCAGGAGATTGCATTTGCCAGCATTCAATTTTTCATTCAAACGATGTACTGTGAGCCTTTTGTCAGAGCAGTTTATTCGCAGTGGGGTGTTTCTTTGTCAGCATTAAAAAGAAGGCTGACAAAATACAAAGACTGAAGCTTCAGTGGCTTTAGGCTCATCTTTGATGTAAATTATCACAGCACTCAGGGACTTGGCAAGGAATCAGGGGGAATACTATTTTGTACACTTGATGGGTAAAAAACAAAGCAGGTATTATACAGGAGGCTGGATTAAAATCAGTTTCCATAAACAAAGTATGGTAGGAGTACAGCTTTTCTAAAAGTGTGAGCTTGAGTGGTGAGTTTCTAATTCTCACAACAGATAGCCCCAGCTCCTCATTCTCAGATTTAAATTGTGTGGAACAACTGCTCTAACAGTCCAAAAGCCATGCAGTAAAATCCAATACAGTGTACGTTAGCAGACAGACTTCCACTTCTGACAAATTCCCTTTTTCATGCATTGATTGGTACAGAAGTAATTAGACAAAGCAGCAGTTTCCGGTGGAGATAATTGATTTCATCAACGTACCACATGTGTGTGACATCGTCAATTTTGGACTTTGGATGTATCGATCGCATTCATACACCATTTTGCACCTTATCAATTTCTGTCTGATTGTATCCTCCTCTGTGCCTCTTCACGTGGGAATGGGTGTTGGAGTTTCAGTGATTAATGAGCTAGGGGTGGTATTGTCTGTTCCCTTATGCAGGGGTGGCACTCCACACTGGAGCTACTTTACAGCCCATTACACCGCAGAACAGCTCAGAGGTGGAGCAAAACAGCTTGGACAACACGCCGATCCTAATATAATGAGACCAGATCCAGTTAGAATGGCTAACGCAGCAGAATGTCACTGGAAGGCACACTCACCATCTCACACCCACACAACATCAATTTCAAAGCATATCTTGACTGCATGTCTCTTCTGCACCCAGTGCAGTGGATTTTCCACACTTCCCCGCTGTAACTTTACCCGCGTAGGTGAATGCATTGATCTTTGGTGTTACTGGGCCTTCAGCAGTTTAGTCAATCCATGGCTTTCCTGGAGGTATTTACATCACTATATCTATCACACATCTCTCCATTTCAGTGACACACTGTACTGAAAGTACTCTGCCCTCAAATGTAAAATCTTATGCCATTTAGCAGATTCTTTTATCTGAATGACACTTAAAGTCATGAGTAGTAGTTGTCCCAGTAATCGAACCAATGACAACCCTGGTATTGCTAGCGTCATTTTACTGACCGAGTTTCAGAGATCTCCTTTCAGGAGTAGCATAATCCCTCAAATGTTACGCTTCCCTGCTGAGTTACGAGTGAGACTAGAGATAACACTAGTATTTACTGAAATAAATATGGCATGGTTGTGTGGCCAACATAGGTAAATGACAGAAAATTGTCAAACTGCAATTGCAAGTGTCGGCAGTATCTATTTAAAAAAGGGAATTCATTGTAAATAGATTGTTTGTTTGTGCGGGCGTGCATGCTAATTGTGCATTGTGACTAAGATCTTTATGATATGCTTTTGGTTCCTATGGAAACGGCAGTAAATGTACAGAATTAACTCAACACCATGCTTGGCCATAAAACTGAAATGCGAAAAAATTGCAAATTGAAAAAAAATACTCTGCATCTACCCCACTCTCAGTTGAAATGAATGCTTAAAATTGTTCTTCCTTCATGCAAAACTTAGCTAAAGTAACATATTCCAAACAAGAGCTTTTCTTTCTGCCCGAGAGGTCCATGTATCAGAATGTTACTGTGAAGGTTTGGAAACAGCCCACGAGAACGCAGATCGCAAAATGGCGAGGGGAGGGCTTTTACATTAAATTAGCACGGTGTCCCGGACAGCTGGTGCTGTCAGAAATGGTAACAGTAGTAAGCATTTTAACCAGGACCCAGAGCCGTGATAGGTATATAATGAGACAGGAGCCGGGGAGGGGGCTTATTCAGACACACCGAATATGCAGATGCTTGATTTTTCTGTTTAACTTATTCTTTCTGATGCATTGTGGAAGTTTTTGCTAATTCCAAAGCTCTGCTAAACTTCTTCTCTACTGCACTTTCTGCTCTCAGGTGAGCTCTGTGTGACAAGAGCCAGGGATGAGACAATGGTGGAAATTACTGGGCAAATGTCTACAGAGTCTCTGGAGGGTCCTGGGAGAAGGAAGAGAAATGAACACTTCCTTTTTGGTCTTGGTACAAGAATAATCTCCTAATATAGACTGAACTAATAAAGAGGTCCAGAAGTAAAAATAATATTAACAGTTCTGGCCTTTCAAAAGTATGGCTGCCCAAAAGAATGTCTCAGAAGTAGACAATGTACACTGCTCAAAGAAATTAAGGTAACACTCAAGATCACACACTGGGTCTTGATGACCAAAATATATGAAAGATCAATATCTTCACTGTACATTGTACAGAATGACTTAACAGCATTCAATGGTAAGAAAAATCCCCAACCGATTACGGGCGGGAGTCAAAACTCGAAAACCAAACAATTGTTTAACAAAACATCTGGGCATGCTCCTGATGGGACGCAGACTTTATCCTGGGGGACCTCCTCCCAGACCTGGACCAGGACATCAGTGAGCTCCTGGACACTCCGTGGTGCTACTTGGCGGTGTCAGATGCACCTATACATAGTCTCAATTGGATTCAGGTCTGGGAACGTAAGGGTTAGCCAATGGCATCAATGCCTTTGTCATCCAGGAAGATGAGGCCAGGCATTGTCCTTCACCAGGAGATGAAGCAGTCAGGCTACCGTGAATTAGCACATGAAGGTCTGTGCGACCCTCCGAGAATGTGCCTCCCCAGACCATCACTGACCCATTGCCAATCCAGTCATGCTGAATGAAGCTGTAGGCAGCATTCCGTTAACCACGGCATCTCCAAACCTTTTCACATCTGTCACATGTGAACCTGCTCTCATCTGTGAAGAGAACAGGGCACCAATGGCAGACCTTCCAATTCTGGTGTTTTCTGGCAAATGCTAATGGAGCTGCACAGTGCTGGGCTGTGAGCACAGGTCCGACTAGAGGAAGGCAGACCCTTATGCCACCCTCATGGAGTCTGTTTGACAGGTCAGGAACATGCACACCAGTAGCCCGCTGGAGGTCATTTTGTAGGGCTCTGGCAGTGCTCCTCCTGTTACTCCTCGCACAAAGGAGCATCTGGATACCGGTCCTGGTGCTGGGTTGATGCCCTTCTACGGCCCTGTCCTGGTCTCTTCATGTAATGGGCATTCTGGTATCTCCTCCATGCTCAAGACTACTGGGAGACACAGCAAACCTTCTTTTGACAGCACGTATTGATGTGCCATCCTGGAGGAGCTGGACTACATATGCAACCTAAATGAGCTGCAGATACCACCTCAAGCTACCATTTGTGACAAAGACACTCGCAAAACACAAAACTGAAGAATCCGTCAGGAAGGATAAGGAGAGAGCAATTGTCTTCAGCCACCACCTGCAAAACCTTTTTGAGGGTTGTCTTGTTGTTGCTTCTCCAGTGTTGTTGCTTCTCCAGTGTACCTGTTGTCATTTTCATTTGCACCAACAGGTGAAATTGATTCACAATTGCTTAAGCTTCCTAACTGGACAGATTGATATCCCTGAAGTTTAATCGACTTGGTGTTACACTGTGATGACTGTGTTCCCTACATTTTATTTTGCAGTGTACGTAAATCTGGGACATTGAAATTACTTTGATATGTTATGTTGTACAATGTATTGGGACTATAATAAAAGTAAATGATTACAATGTTAAGAAGTGTAGGTTAGTATGCTTGCAGTGCTGCTGTCTAACTGGCATGTTACAGTATTAAAGGGAGAGTTTGGGATATTGATATTTGGAGTAATTACCTGCTTACAGTCAGATGATGGACACTATTTTTGCCACTGCATACAGTTTAAAGAGAAATCAGGAGAGTATATCTGTAGCTGACATTGTAGGCACTAAGCTGCCTCACAGGCTGATTTTTAAGCGACCCCGCCCAGGTTAAAGAAACTTCACCCTTTCTTTTTCATCAGCAAATCAAATTCAAACATTACACTAATTTATATGCTTTACCCTTTGCTATTAAGCTCCCAGGAAGCTGCAGGAAGCCAACAGTGGCCTAGTGGTGACAGCGTTTGACAGTTAGCCAACAGGATTACTGATCAAATCCCAAACTTGGCAGGCAGAAATATCGTAATTGTTCCTTAACATTGCAGCTACCTAAAATGTGTTGTGGTTAAGGTCAGGTTGTGGTTAAGGTCAGGTTGTGGTTAAGGTCAGGTTGTGGTTAAGGTCAGGTTGTGGTTAAGGTCAGGTTGTGGTTAAGGTCAGGTTGTGGTTAAGGTCAGGTTGTGGTTAAGGTCAGGTTGTGGTTAAGGTCAGGT
>JACXGM010012302.1:0-24128 GCA_016801145.1 Umbra pygmaea | reverse complement strand
ACGATCACACCAACTAAACAAATGTAACTTCAGTTTTTTGCATTTGTTACACTTTTTGTATGTTCAAATGTATTACATTTATTATTAAAGTGCATTTGCTTTCATTTTTGGACTGATAATGGTTACATGATATGAAATGGCAGCATGCCAGAGAGTCTGATGTAATATCATCACATTCCAAGCACAGGTCAGTGTTAACTGTATTCTGGTTACGCATCAAGCTAGGCTTAGCCTGACAACTAGCCTGCCCTGGACCAGGTTAGTTTCCCAGCATAAGTTGCCAGGGTAACTGAGTTTGAACTATTTTCAGTTAGCTTTATGGAAAGGAAGTCACTGAAAATAAGTCTGACTAACCAAAATAAGCCTGGCTTGTTTTCTAAACTAGTTTTATGGAATACCCCCCTGGTCAAGGAGGGGTGGAGCTGCCAACAAAAGGCAGGATTAGGGGGAATTGGGATAGAGAAAAATGTTCTGAAAATAAAAAACTGTGACCCCAAACTTTTGAACACTAGCATATGTCTGCTTGCTTCAAATCTGCAAAATACTTAAAATACTGTCAGTTCCACTTTAAATGACAATTCCAGAGTAATTAAAGCCCAAGTTGATTACTGTTATTAGCTACAGTAGCTACACTATTATTTAGCATGGCTGGACGAAGCTCCAATTCACTGTTGTATATTGTTCGGGACGAGAAATGTACTGTCGTTTAAGCAGTCTCTTTTACTGTTAGACATAGGGGACATTCTGGTGACGTTTTTAGAATTTTGCTAGTATCAGAGTCTGACTGTACTGTACATGGATGTATATTATGATTACAATTACAATATACAATTTGAATGTCTCCTACTGTTTAAACAGACTGAGAAAAAACAACCCACCTAGACTGCTACACCACAGTGCTGTGGGAATATCCGTGAAAAAAATGAGTTATCTTTTGAGGGAGCAGCTTTCAGGGTTTATAGTAGGCAGTGTTGTAGTCAAGACCACCTAACCCAAGACCAAGACAAGACTAAGACCAGAGTGTATCGAGACCAAGACAAGACTAAGACTTTTAGGGGCCGAGACCAAGCCGAGACCAAGACCGAGGGAGGGCGAGACCGAGTGAAGACCAAGACCAGCGCCCCACACTACATGACACAATAAAATGTGAAACATGATCAAAATAGCATCTCAAATTGATCTAAAAGATCCACATTCCCATAAAAACAACTAGATATTAAACACTCAACTTGATATAAACTTAACCATCTGTATTCAATAGTCCTGGGGGACCATCATTTAATACAGAATGTAAAACAATTATTAATCGTTCATCACTAAAGTCTTCACTTTTCTCCGCCTTTTATCAACAATACATAAAGTTATGTTGTTTTTAAACCAACAACAATCCTTTTTTTTTCAAAACCACATAGCTAAATGTGTAAAATGTTTAAAATGCAGAAAAGCTGTGTATTGTAATGAATACAGTAATTCTATGTGAAACGTTGATGTTTAGGAACAACTATTGTAAGTAAGAATCTTTTATAGCTTTAATGTGTAATCAAAGCAACAAAAGATATCTTATACAAAGAGGTCAGAAAGTCAGTGGCCTAACTGCATGTGATTTATAAAAGTACAAATTTGATTTAATTGGGAGCAGTTTCATCAAAAAGTAAACACAAAATAAATCAATGGTATTTTGGCCATCACATTTTTCAAATAGGTAAACAAGGAAGTTAAATGATTGATATGGTATGAGCCAGAGAGTGTGTGCTGGTAAAAAGTAATATATTTGATCTGCAACTGTAAATTGGAACTTAAAAATTATCTCTCTGAAAGTAACGTGCCATACGCCATACAATAACCTATTTTATTTAGTAAATTCTCATATAATTTGAGGCGCATTACTCAGTCTCCACTCTATGCTCATATTTCTAGGTTATCTCTCTCACCCAAACGAGGGAGCATCACCTCGGCGCGTAGCTTTAATGTCGGGAGCTGTATGCAGGTCGATGTAACTTAACATTAGCTACACACGCGCAGCAATTTGTCTACATTATTCATCAATCAAATAAGACTATGGTGGGACAAAAATTCACACTTCTCGAGTGGAACTTGTTTTCAATCCCCATCCGAGGCAGGTTGCTAACGTTAGTTAGCCAGCTTTGCTAAACATCACCCTTAGCTTACCTTCTTTGTGCTTCCTTTCTAAGTGACGATAAAAAGTTTGACGTAGTCCCCACCCTCTCTGAAATCGAAGCACTGCAGTAGTAACAAGAAGCTGTATGCTTTCTTCTGGATGTTGTTTTATAAATATATTCTTTATGATTTTTGTAGCCGAATTGTATTACTGAACATTTTGCAGACATCTTCTCCCGCTCCCAGACAAATACAGCTCACTTTCTTGGGAGTGCGAGTGAAAGGGGGCGGGGATGGGTGACAGCGGTAACAAAAATACATAATTAGCCATGAGTCACGTTATTGCTTGGATTTGAATCAGTACGTTTTGACGCAATTTAGTGATATTTCCACAGTTATGGTCTTGACTGGTCTTGAAAAAAAGTCCAGAGTCCTCAATATCCGAGACCGAGACAAGACCGAGTACAAATGCGGTCGAGACCGAGACGAGACCGAGACCATCAAAAAATGGTCTCGAGACCAAGACTGGTCTCGAGTACTACAACACTGACAGTAGGTATATTGTATGATGACTTAAAACATCGTTCATTACCCATTTTTGTCCCGCAAAGTGAAACTGTAATTTACAATACTGTTTAAATAGTTAAAACTTTACAATTTCGCCAGTATCAGAATCTGACTGTACGATATGTAGTTATCAAAGTCGATCTCAGCGATTTCTAATAAATATTAAAGCATTTACGAACAGTGTATGATTAATATAGCCTACTGTAACACCATAGAGTTGAGATGGTGAAGGCAATGCTTTGGATTTGCAACCTGGAGCCACCTGGCGGCCATTTTGTGTATTGTTGTCTTTTAAACTGCCACCAAAATTTAATTCACTCGGCCGAAGTGTGCCTTGTTATAACACGGTACACCTCCACCCTTTTTTCACCACTTTATCATGTGACATCTGTAGCTCTTAGATGAAACATGAGCAGGACCTATCTTTCGCTTCACGATGATGAAAAACTGAACTGCCAACTCCTTTGAGTGTCTTGTCGTACAACCGAACGCCATAGCCACACCCTAAACGCCCCTTTGCTTTATCGCTGATTTTAAAATCAACAAGACCGTAATTTAAAAAAATTACATCATTACATATTGCAGAAGGCTTAAATCTAGCGATTGAGACCATAAACTCACTATGAAAATGTTTACTGAGGTGATAAATCAAGTGAGAAGTGTCTTAAACCGAGCGCTTTTGCAACCACACGTGTCGCCCCCAGCTGGAATTCAGATTTCAGGAAGCACTTCTACATTTACATCACTTTGCCAAACCGGATGCTCGCCCTGTGCTGCCACCCCACGCTCCCTTCTAGTCTACCTCTACAGTAGGCGGGTAGGGGATGTTGAGGCAGGCGGCTCTCTTCTACTTCGTCCTCCTCATCAGATACGGGGGCCATAACTACTTCGACCACTACCACGGGTGGGGCAGAGAGGAAAACGGCCTCCCATCTCTCCTTTAGCTTAATGGGAATCGCTGCACACATGGCACATGCCACAGCAGGCCACAAGGCTGCTTTAGCGTGTTCAATACCCAGACAAAAGACACACATCCTGTGTGTCTCCCCGTCCTGGGTGTGGTGATGGCAGCGGCAAGCTAGGGCAAGAGGCTCAGCTGATGTGATGACAAAACAGGTCACAAATGAAAAATCTTCAATAACAGTTGCAGCTTTCAGTCTTGTCGGGTGAAGAAAAAAGGGAGACGAGTAGCAGGCACTGCACTCTTATATAGAGTTGGCGTGGTCACCCCATTGGCTGGTGCGGTGACGTGTATACAAAATGTGTTTTTAGGCGGATCCCCCTATGCGGGAGGGGTAAACCAATAGGAGCATAGCTCCCCTATGGGGCGGAGCTCCACAATATAGAACTTGGTAGCTATGTAAATATTTTTGTGGTCATTGTCCGGCTATATGATAAAGCAACAAGTTATATTTTTAGAGGGCGATCTGAGGGGACAAAACTCTTAATGAACACTTCACAACTCATCCAACTGCTGCTGTCAGCAATCACATAATCAGTTATGACAGTTCCTGTGGAGGCCATGAATTGCCAAACTTCCGAATACCTTCAATCCTTAAAATGGTGTCATACAAGGGATTAAGGTGGTGAAAATTTCCTTTGAACTCCAAAACCTCCCCTAAAATGATTCAATGATGTTACACGGACAGAGGTGAGGTGAAGTGAGGAACAGGACCCGGGACTGTTGTGGTAGGTGACACTGGGACTGGAAGTGCAGGAGGGAACGGAATGTTAAGTAGGTCTGGGGTAGTGACAGGTGGCAAACCTCGCGGAGTAACAGCCGTTGCTATAGGCGTTGGCTGGAGCTGGGCTGCTGGAGGCTCTGTGGGTCCATCGGGTGGTCGTGGTGCGACCTCTGGTGGTCGTAATGCGACCTCTGGTGGTTGTGGGCTGGTGACTATGGCTAGAGTATTAGGACTTGTGTCAGGAAGGTTGAGGCTTGGGATTGGCAGTACTAGGGACCCTATTCTACAGATAGGGGTCTGGACATGAGAGCTAAGGGCCCTGAAAGGAGAATGAGGGGCCTTGACAGGAGACTGAGGGACAATGACAGGTGACTGAGGGGCCATGACAGGTGAATGAGGGAGAGGTCTATCAGAAGGTTGTAAAGGGCGTACAGTAGCTTCCAGGGCGGACAGCAAGTGAGGAGAATGGCCAAATACCCGTTTTAACAGGAACAACTTGGCTTCTGTATTGAGGTTCCCCAGACCTACTCTCAAGGAAATGTATGTACTGACAAGTTCTGCTCGTTCATTGGCTGACCTACTGCTTTGGAACATCCTCTCCCGGTAATCATTTTCCACTTCAGGGTCAGTCCTTAAGATGTCAGCTATGCTTTGAATAAATGAAAGGGGAGATCAGGTGACTGGGGCTGAGGGGAAACACCCATCTTGGGAAAGGCGTAGACAGCCATCTTGTGAAGGTCGTCGGCAGCCATCTTGGGAAGGGCGTTGGTGGCCATTTTAGGCTCTGCGGCCATCTTGGGGAACTGGTTGGCCATCTTGGACGGAGCGGTGGAAGCCATCTTGGCCTGGTTAGAGGAAGCCATCTTGGCTTGGGTCGAGGAGGCCATCTTGGCTTGGGGTGAGGAGGCCATCTTGGACGGATTCAGGAGGCCAACTGAGGAGGTTGGTTTCCCTGATGCTTGTTGACGGGAAGATTTACCAGGGGCTTGATGTCGCTATGAATCCTACCCGAAGACTAGGGGTGCTATCAGGGTAAGGAGGATCCTGAAAGTTAGGCAGTATGGGAACATTTCCCACAAATCCCTGGAAAGCGGGAGCACATTGCAAAGTGTGACACTGACAAAGCTCCTCTTCCTCAGGACAGCCCTCGTCCTCATAAAGGTGTTTTATGGATTCCCATTTCACATATTTCAATCCAAATATCTCCAATCCGCTTGATTCCAAGTCCTCCTCTTCCTCTGAACTTATATCCTCAAAAACGAGGTCAGCAGCTCCGCTCCTGTTGACCGAGTATACCTTACCGGGACATAAGCTACTGTATTATTTAATGGCTGGGTCATTCTGTCACAATGGCCCTCATTAATGAAACGTGCATACGACCTAAAACAGGCGTACGACGGGCGTACGGCTATTCCTACGCAAAGCAAGGGATTTATCAATTTGAACGTGATCGTAGGCTGCGATAAAATCTCACGTCTGGTCTGACTTCGTGTACGCAAATTCTATAGTGTGACTAGCGGTGTTCATGGTATAACCACCCGGTTGTTAAACCAAATGATTACAAATTAATTATATACTGCACATTGCTATTAAGTGGTTTATTTTTTCCCTTTCACTTCGAGGTCGCCTTGAACATGAGGGCAGAAATTAGGCAAACAACAATTTCAATCAAATAATATATATATATATAATTTAAAGAAAGCGCTTTGGCAGTCCTGTAGTCGAAGCGATGGCAGATCTGGAGGACCTTAATGCGCGCTCTCTACATTGGGATCTTTCAGCAGGAGATCAGAGACAGGTCTGGTATATCACAGCCAACAATAGTATGCCAGCAGTTTTGGCGGCTATGAAGTCCCTTTCTGGTATATTCAAACTTTGATTAAAAGACAATTTTATGAGATTGCTGGGTTTCCAACTAAGGCGACTCGGGCAATTGATTGTACTGCATCTGTAGCCACCATGCATGAATGATTACGCATTTATCAATCGCAAAAACTTTAGTTCAACCAACGTTCAGATCATATGTGATGCCAGGATGTTTGTTCTGAATATGGTAGCCGGTGGCCGGGTGGGACACGCAACTCTATTTTTTAAACTGCAGTGTTGGATCAAGGCTACAGGGCGCACTACAAATCCCCAAACAAACAGGAGGGCAGGTTTAACAGTGCGCACACACGCACACAAACCACAGTGGAGTGATCCGTTTGCTCAAGGGCAGGTGGCTCTGTCTTGGGTATGCGGGGTGGGGTGGGGGGATTGCTATACACACCAGAGCAGGCCTGCAACATAATTATGGCATGCGGGGTTCTCCACGATATTGCACTGGAGAATGGTGCCATTCAATGAAGATCAGTGGCCACAACAGTTGGGCTCTACGAAGGAGAAAGGGTCTTATTCTGAGCTTGTAATATAGTAAGTGCTATCTTGTGTAAGAAAGCTAGGGTGAAGTCAGCTATAATAGGCCACTTTTTGGTAAAGGGCTTATAATACCATCAAATAAGCTTTGCATGAGATCTAATGTAATTTTTCTTCTCTGCCTGCCTAGAAAACTCAGACCAATCAAAACTCTTGTTACAAGTCCACAAGTGTTGAAGCAACAATGCAAGATCAGTGATTTGCTGTAAAGATATTAAAATATATGACACTACAACATTATTTGGCCCATTTTATCTGATGGCCCAATTTAGCTGACTTCAACCTACTTAAAAAATACAATGTGGAAGGTTTAGTGAAAATAAATAATTCATTTGAAATGCACTTCAGGTTCTCGTTAATAGTTTTCAATGACTGTAGCAGTAACCTCAGTCAACACCCCATTTTCCTTTAACAATCGATGCCTGATTTTAAACTTGCAATTAATACCAAGCGGTTGGCCTGCACCTGAGACCTGAGTGTCTCTTTTTATCTCAGAGAAATTCCTTTTCTTTGACGGATTTCGCTTATCCATGTCGTAAATTCTAAGGGCAAGGCCTCTAGTTTGTGCATAAATGTGGGCGTGATATTTAAATTACGATGGATTTCAACCGTCTGATTTATCAACACCCGTTCATTCGTCGGCTGGAATTGGAGTGATACGAATGTTTTGTAAATCACACGTGAGTCTCGTCGTAAGATGATTTCTGTGCTCAGATATACACTGGTTTCTACGTACATTTGATAAATGAGGGCCAATATGACTTGTACAAAAGGTAACCGGGTTTGTAGGAAAATAAGAGAATCTATTCAAGACCACAGTGTAAACTGGTAAAAACAAAAAACAATCCCAAAGTTGGGAGATACAAACTTAAATAACATGCCTATAATGGGAAATCTAAATCAAAATATACTCAGGAACCTCTCTTGAAAAACATACTTAAAGGGCAAAACCGAAAACCAATGGCCAGCTTATGTATAGAAGAATTACTTACAGAATACTTTAAAGCAGAAATCAAAAACCCTTGGCAAACACGGGAAAACAGAATTAATCTTCAGGACTTGGTAGCAGGATACAGGCAAGCGCTCGACTACTTGACTACTACACAAAACCACAAGAGGGAGATAAATTAACTAAAACAGAATGTTGGGCCATTCAGAACTAATATCAACAGTACATACAAAAGACTACTAGAACTAGACAGGGTACTCCAACAATACAAGAACAAGGGACTCCTGCAAAGAGTGCAGGTCTGTCACAGGAAGGGGCGCGTCACAAAATACATGTGTTTAACCCTTGTATGGTGTTCGGGTCTGTGGGACCTGTTTTTATTTTTTATCTAAAGAAAAAACTACTCAAACTCATTGGCCTTGGCTCATTTTCTGTGAAGAACATAAATCATAACACATTTTCAATGTCCACAACCTGTACACCCCCCCAACACATTTATATTACATACAGGGTGTTCGGGTCTACTGGACCCAGGTCTAATAAAGGTGTTAAAATTGTTGGTCCTGTGTACCTTTACTCCTTTTGTTTTGTCTGGGCCTGCTGTAAGTGTGTATGTGTGTGTGTTTGTGTGATTGTTTCTGCACCTGACTGGTGTTGTTTGCAATATTGTTGCAAAATTCCAGCAATTCCCGCACATTTTACCCTCTGTTTTGCAGGAACCGGTCTTCATTTTCTCGTACTCTCCGCTGCAAATTGCCAGTGTGGTTCCTTATCACAACTGATCAAGATGACCCAAAGATACTCTGTTCAGAGGGATTTGCAATTGATTTTGGAAGAAAGATAAACTTTTGATGATGTGGAGGAAGAGGTTTCAGAATGCGAGGATCACATTTCTGAAATTTCAGAGTCTGACAGTGACTTTGAGGAAGAGGATGAGATATCAGAGCATCAGCCATTTCCAAAATGAAGACGAGCCCCAGGACGAGCCCATCAGCAGCCAGCCCCAGGACGAGCCCATCAGCAGCCAGCCCCAGGACGAGCCCATCAGCAGCCAGCCCCAGGAAGAGCCCATCAGCAGCCAGCCTTAGGATGAGCCCATCAGCACCCAGCCCCAGGACGAGCCCATCAGTAGCCAGCCCCAGGAGCAGCCCATCAGCAGCCAGCCCTAGGACCAGAACAAGGACGTGACAACTAGCAGGTGAAGAAATATGGATGTCCAAAAATTGTGAAATTGAATGGTCTTCTTCCCCAAGAAATGAGCAAACCCGCATGGCTGCCAATGTGATAAGGATGCAACCAGGGCCAACACGGATGGCAGTTACTCATGTGCAGGACATCAAGTCTTCTTTTGAGCTTTTCATTCCAGATTCCATCCAGAAAGTTATTCTGGATTGCACTCATTTAGAAGAAAGACGTGTTTTTGGAGAAAGGTGGAAGGAGATGGACCAAACCCATTCACATGCCTACTTTGGGGTTCTTATCCTTGCTGGAGTTTTCAGGTCCAAAGGGGAATCCACAGAAACCCTGTGGGATGCAGAAACTGGCAGAGAACTTTTAGGTGCAACAATGTCTCTGAAAAATGTCCACATGATTTCCAGGATTATCCGTTTTGATAACCAAGACGACAGACCAGCTCGACGACAGAGAGACAAGCTAGCTGCCATCAGGACAGTGTGGGACAAGTGGGTGCACCACCTCCCCCTGTTTTACAACCCTGGGCCTAATGTCACCATTGATGAGCAGCTGATGCCATTTAGGGGCTGCTGCCCCTTTAGGCAGTATATACCATCTAAACCTGCAAAATATGGTATAAAGATCTGGGCTGCCTGTGATGCCACTTCCTCATATGCTTGGAAATTACAAGTTTACACAGGGAAACCTGATGGAGGAGCCCCTGTGAAAAACCAAGGTATGAGAGTTGTCCTGGATATGACTCAGGGACTCAGTGGACACAACATCACGTGTGACAATTTTTTTACGTCATACAAGCTGGGACAAGAGCTCCTAAAGAAGAAGCTGACCATGGTGGGAACGATACGTAAAAACAAGTCTGAGCTCCCACCCCAACTGCTGACTACAAAGAGCAAAACTGTCAAGTCCTTCAACTTGTGCTGTGTATGTATATACAACCAAATGGGTTCAATTTCTAATGAAGTTTAAATAATAAAAATCAATAGTTATGAAAAACCTTGCATTAATTTGTACATATTTAAAATGTATATTGTGATTATAATTATAATTATTTTCTTTTTTTATTACATTTTATTAAATACAAACCAAAAACGAGTAGCACTTCAATTCATAAATGTGATCTAACAAAGGTAAAGGGCAAATATTAGCCATATATGCTGTTAATATTGCTTCTAATTGGGATTAAGTAAACATATGTTGAGTATTTTTAAATAAAATGTGTTGAATTAAAACGCCAAAAATGCAGCGGGTCCACCAGACCCACGAAAACTGGCTGAGTAACAAAAATATGAATACCACACAAGGGTTAATGTATATCTATGAATAACATCAATGTTAATGGGAAATAATAGTGCAATAATGGAAAAATGTATATAGGAGACAAAAAAAGAAATTACATTGCTTTCTGCATCACCTGCTTGTGATTTACCCGCTACTATACACATCACAACTTTAAAAAAATAACACAAGATTAAGCATACAAACTTTTGTTTCAGTTTCAACTTCACAATTACAAAGTCAATATGTAATTTTCAATGGCTGACATGTTGATGTCATTCATTATAAAATGACACAACCCTCCCCAGGACAAAATAAAGAAATTCAGAAATATCCCCAAGACTAAAATAAAAAACATGACCCTCCCCAGCCTCATCAACCTTTTGTTGCACATCATTACTGTATTCTCTGTTCTTTATTGATGGCTGACTATAGGGAATTTTGTCAAGAACTCACGATTAGAGATCCTACTCACTCCAATTACCTTAATAATATAATATGGGAACATATTATATTATTAAGGTAATTGGAGTGAGTAGGATCTCTAATCGTGAGTCATGCTCACGATTAGAGATCCTACTCACTCCAATTACCTTAATAATATAATATGGGAACATATTATTTCAGTTACCGTAGATTTTACAAATATAAATGTGTAGGGGTGCCAATAATTGTAGCACATATTTTGAAGAATAAAAATGATTTAATTTATTTCACATTGGTTTGGTTCCATTTTACTTTTAAAAATAAAGGATCAAGGTTTATGAATAGTTAGAATGAAAAACCAAGATGATAAAAAATACATACTTTTTTAAACATAATATTTTGCTAATATTTACCAAGGGTGCCAATATTAGTGGAGGCCACATTTTATTGTCTGGTTAAAAGCTCCAACAAACTGTCAGTTCCAGGGTGGTCTAATGGAAGATGTCCTGTACAGTATAATTACATTTTTAGCATAGATCTTTCATTAATGGCTCATGTAGGTGGTGCCCTAATCTTTTAGGATTTCCTTGGCCAGACCAACATTTGATAAAAGAAAACGAACAAGGCTTTCAGACCACTTTTCTCGGGGCAAAATCTGGGTGAATGAAAATAATGAAAGATTTGAATAAAGGAGCTCAGCATGTCTTAAGTTATGAAGTTTAAAAGTCATAAAGTGTACTGTGTGCCTACCGTTACTTTCTACCTAAAATGGGCAGGGTTCTACAAAAAACTTTTGATGTTTTTTCTCTGTAGACTGTCAAGTCTTGAAATACACAGCACTTCACAGGCACAATAGTGTTTTATATGCAAATGGCTTACACCTGTGGATTTCCGGAGGACGTGCCAGGCAAGTTGAACAAACAAATGTAGCATGAATGCTTACAGAGGTTTATAAAGGGATAGTTCTCTAGGTATTACTTACACTACCATGAAACAAAGCAGTTTGTTTTTTCTCACTAAATTTCTATCTTCAGTGATGCCATTTTAATAAATGTGGGAGTACCTATCTTTGTATTATTGTGTCAATATTTTCAAGCAACTTAGCCACTGAGGTAAACATTTAATTAGCTGGCCAGACTGTCTATCAAGCCCAAAGGACAAAGATGCCCTGAAATGTGCCTGGGAGGCACTTCTGCCTAACAGGCTGATGTTTAAGCAACTCTGTCCAGGTTAAATTGTCTCCGGCCATTGTCTTCAGTCCTGGAAATATGGAAATATCAAACTTTCAGACACAGCCTAGTAAATAGAACCATAGCCATAACCATAACCATAACCATAACCCTAACCTTAACCCTAACCTTAACCTAAACTTAACACAAACCTTAAACTAACCTTAACCTTTACCTAACCTTAACTCTTAACCTAACCTTAACCCTTACCTGACCTCAACCCTAACCGTAACCATACCTTAACCCTACCCTAAAATAGGAAAGTAATACTCAGCAAGTTATTGAAAGTTGCCAAATTTCATTAAGGAATTACCTTTTTCATTTAATACATTCATCAGGCACTCTGATAAATAGTAACTTGCACATTTAAAGTAACTTTCTAATTTCATTTTGATGCATATTGCACATTTTCTGTTCATCCAATAACCTCATTTCACTACTGAAATATGACTGTTTCCTTCAGTTATTTGATAGATCAAACTGAAATTGTCATGGGTCCCTAAACATTTGCATATGACTGTATTCGTATCAGTAATTTTATTTTTGTTGTGTAAATAGCATACACACATTTCAACATGCAGTGCACGTAGTATTTGTATATACGCTGTAGTCAAAACATTGACTACTCACAGGTGAAGCAAATCTCTTTAAGCATCTCCTAACAAGGGCATATGGCAAGGTCTGGGTAGATTAGATCGGTGGTTCCCAACCCTCTCCTCGGGGTGCCCCAGACAGTTATGTTTTGTTTTAACATATTAAAATAAAACATCATAAAAGAGGAATAGTAATTAAACTGTTAAACAACAGAATAAAAAACTCCATAATTTCCAGTACTATTTACACATGCAAAAAGGAGAAGTAAGAAGTAAAAGGTATGTACTTCTACCCCTTAATACCCTTTGTACCCTATTAAATTCAATGAATTAGCTACAAAATAATAAGTCTACAGAGATAGTAAATCTGTAATCAATTAAAATATATATTCAACAGGTATATTCACATTAATTTATTAACCCATACACAACAATAGATCCACATACTTGAAATTATTCAATATAAATCCAGGTTATTAATCGCACTGTGTTTCTCTATACCTCTGGAATATAATTTCTTTGAATTTGCATATGTTTAGTCATTGCTGTAATTCTTTATTTTATTTTACAATTTAGTGCCACTGACAGATAAACAGAAACTTTTACTTGTAGTTCGAAAGCTGGGAGTCTTGAAATTAGAATTTTCCCTTAAGTCGTAGCCCCCCTCTCTCTTAGAAGAACTTTTCTGTACATTGCTAGGCAGTAAATTGTTTCTTGCCTTGAACATAATTACTGCTGTTTAAAATCTGACTAGATCTAGTAAATGTAATACTTTAGACTGTGAAAATAGTGAATTTGTGTGTTCCAAATATCCAGTGTTATGAATTATTCTTATTACTCTTTTTTGACATGATTAATGATTTCAATGAATTTTGATGTGTTCCCCCAAACCTCTATACAGTAATTTAAATATGGTAACACCATTGAGCAATACAAAATGTGGAGTGATTTGTAGTCTAGAATGTGCTTTGCTTTAGCCAAGACTGAAATACTTCTAGACAGTTTTGTTTGGATATATTGTATATAAGAGTTCCAGCAAATCTTGTCATCTATGATCACTCCAAGAAATTTCATGTCATATACTCTTTCTATATTCACACCTTCTATCTGTAACTGAACTTGATTGATTTACAATTGCCAAACATCATGAATTTGGTTTTACTGACATTTAATTATACATTATCTCTGTCAAACCACTATTTTATTTTTCTCAATAAATCTTATTAAAACCTTTTTATGTTATTGTACAGCAATACACATATTGTTCTTTTTATTAATTATTAGGGGTCCAAGCCCGAAGGGGCTGGGAACCGTCGTTGCAAAGCAATGCGGTTCACAGCTCCAGCAGGGCTGTGGAACCCTATTGTTTTCCTTAGGTTTTTTATTCTTCCAGTTAAACCGATACTTCAGCCTAAACCGTACATGATCGTGGGGGTGCCATTTCCAGGACTGGTCCAGATCACCGCTAAGACCTCAGACAGAAAAACGCAGTCACTTCCACCACTAGGTGGCGCTATAGCAGAAAAAAACGTGTTTGCACTTATAACTCCCAAACCGTACATCGAACATAGAAAATACACATATCCACGCGTTCACTGAGTTCAGCTGAATCTTATGACATAGGCCACGCCCATTTCCGCCAGTACTTTTATGCGTGAAAAATAGCAATTTATCATAAACCTACTTTTTCTAACCCCTCCTAGACCGTGTGTCCAATCTGCATGAAATGTGGTATGTATGATCACCAGACTGAGGTGACAAAAAGTTATCAAAATAATTTTAATCGAATGAAAATTGCGTAAATTGGGCAAAAAAAATTGTGTAGCTAGCTACTTAAGTATAAATTTTGCCATATCTTGGCCAAAAAAAAGCTATCATTATAAAACTTTAGATTCTTGTTTGACATGACCATCTGAGGCTCCCCAACCAATTTTATGAAAATTGGCTACTAGGGGGCGCTATAACTACAAAAAGTTTATATCTCATCAACGGCTCATCCAATGTTTACCAAATTTTGAGGCTACCATCTAGGGCCACTCTTGAGGCCACCCCTACAGTGGGGTACTGATTCGTCGAAAGGGGCGTGGACTATGGGACCCAGTTTTGGATCTACCCCTTGTACTAATGTGAGTAACTTTAAATTTACAGTGTACATGCGCAATGGTTACTTGACCTCACATACCAACAATTACACATGTGGACCACTAGGTGGCGCTATAATGGTGAGAAACGTGTTTTGTACCTCCCACATTACACATTGCACAATAGAAATCCTTATATCCAAGTATACCTTGAACTGAGCTGAATGTGATGATATAGGACACGCCCATTTTTGATAACAAGATTTTTCACAATTTCGCGCAATGCGCAAACCAACGTTTTTGAACTCGTCCAAGACCGTGCAACCGATCTGCACGAAACTTGGTACATATCATCTCCAGACAGACCTGACCAAAAGTTATCAAAATAATTTTGTTACGTTAAACTATGCGCAATTGACAAACCAAAATATTTTTGTAGCTACCTATGAAATATGAACTTTAGTATATTGCTTCCAAATTAAATGCTATCTTCAAAAAACCTGAGATTGTTGTTCAATGTTGCACTACGATGTTCGGTACAAAATTTGGTGAAGATCGGCCATTAGGGGGCGCTTTAATCAACATTTATGTGTTTAGGCAAATTTTTGGATTTACTACTTCCATTATTGTGAGTAACTTTAAATGTACAGTGTAGATGTGCAATGTCTACCGGAACTCACATTAAAAAAATTACACGTGGGCCACTAGATGGCGCTATAATGATGTCAAATGTGTTTTACCTATAACTTCCACATTCCACATTGCACAATATAAACTTTTATATCGATGTGTTCATTGAATTAAGTTGAATCTAATGATATAGGACACGCCCAATTCTGATAACAATATTTTTGACAATATCGCACCATGTGTAAACCAACTTTTTCAAACTCCTCCTAGACCGTGCCACCGATCTACACAAAACTTGGTAGCCAGCATCTCCAGACGGACCTGACCAAAAGTTAATTTTGCTAGGTTAAACTATGCGCAATTGACGAACAAACATTTTTCATACCTAGCTACAAAATATTTACTTCATTATATCGCTGCCAAATTAAATGCCATCATTAAAAAACTTGAGATTGTTGTTCATTGTCCCACTGTGATGTTCTATACCAAATTTGGCGAAGATCGGCCGTTAGGGGGCACTTTAATCAACTTTTTTTTTTGGACAATAACTCAATACATTTAACTGGGATAATTGTGATTACAATATCGTTTACATAGTAAATGCTATCAACATGAAACTTTTGGTGCTTGTTTGGCATGCCGCTCTGAAGCTCTGTACTACATTTTTTGTCATTAAAAGGTGCTGTCATCAACGTAGAGCAGTTTTTGCCCATTTACTCAATCAATGTTAATGGGATATTTACAACGGTGATGTACCACAGAAATTATAGCTCACACCTCAATATTTTCTGACATTTGCCTCGCCAACGTTATACTTTGCGGTCCGCTTTCGATAATGACTATCCAAAAGTATGAGCTTTTTTAATGTGTCAGACATTATAGAACATGTAAAAAAAAATTATTATAATCGTATAGGCTACAATTTGTTTCAAACAAAGACAAGATGAATTCATAATTATTGTAATTTACTTTACTTTAGTAGATTTAAATGCTATCCTAACCAATATTTCCTATATTTCTAAGCAGATGATCTATGCTATATTCTGATAAAATGCCACTCGTTGGGGTTATTAGAGTATGCTGGATCATGTGCCTTTGTATCTGGCAATCTTTATTTCCTGTTTGGAGTGTGCAGTGTTAGAATTGGTTTGTTGCTAATCTAGTACAAAATTGTAATACAAAACAATATGAAACATTTTCAAGAACAACTATCTATAATGTATACTGTTGGTAGCAGCCTAAATTAGTGACCTGACCTGGGGACTCATTTATAAAGCTGGCGTACGCACAAAAGAAGACGTACGCATCTCTCTACGCAATAATTGGGATTTATAAATAGCAAACTTGAACGGAAAATGTGCGGTCCTTCACGGAAACTCTGACCCATGCGTACGCACAAAAACGGGTGAAATGAGAAATGGCGACACCATCGGCAGATGGATGAAACACGTAGGCTACTGTAGATCCGTCTGAAACTGCAGAGCGTTGTGTAACCGAAATCGAAATACTGCCTCTCATTATTAATATGAAGATGTCACAAAGCCATGCATACAATTAACAGCCTGCAGAGCTAAACAATATAAAACAAGATTTTAACGTAGTCGTATTGCTAACGTAAATAAAGCAGTCAGAGCTGCCATTTTTTGGGATAAAAAGCACTATGACGTTTAGATTTCTCAACCGATTTCAAATAACTACTATACAGACTCTACTACATTTAGCATATTTGTGTTTTTGTACTCTGTGTATTTAATGTGTAACTGATGTTGTCCTCTACGCTTTGTCTGGTCCAGGTGCGGCCTGCTCTAGCGCTCAAGGCCCCATGGCTAACCTCTAGTGCTAGCTAGCTAGTATGAAGCTACTGTGGTAACACGACATAATGATGAAATGACCTTGGTTTTCTAAATACGTCCATCGTTTATTTAGATAAGCATGTTAATGATAAGGAACAACAAAAAACGGTTGCTGCGATAAGAAAAACCAAATGTAGCCACCCACTCGTGCTGCCACCATGGATTTATAAGTGAACACGAACAGTAGCTAAATACTAGCTAGCGCTAGCTACTAGGGTTCTTAGGATTTATTGGCAGTTCGCAACTACATGATTGCATATACCGCCACCTACTGGTTATGAGTTTCTTATTATATTTAGAGATTTGAATATGTTGTGTTTATTTTTTAGGGTTATGTAGGCCTTTTTGCTAAACCTCTTTTCTAAACATTGCTTCCAGATCATGACGTTTTCCGTTGTTTCGTACCAGGTGGAGGACTTTAGCTCTACACATGAAGGTAAGAATTAACATTTTGGCAGACACTGCAATTATTTGAGTTCTGAGGGTTGTGATATAACCGGATTTTTAGGACTGTAATTTATTTTCAAGTATAAAACCTTTAAATTCTTCTATCTGTAGGTTTGCGGTTTGTCTGTTAACCCCTATACTTATTCTCCCCATCAAACTGGTTTTCCTACTAAACAGTATAATTTCTTTATCACTTTCCCAAGAATCTGTTCTCAATCGGCCTACCTGGTTAATTAAAGGTTAAAGAAACCTGTTAATTTAAATCGATTGGTTGATAAATGTTAGTGTGTTTGTTCCCATTGACTAACTTTTTCTACACACAGCCATCATATCTGTTTAGTGACATTATTAACACTTTTTTATACAGACAGATCTAGTTACTGGAGGAGAATACTCCACTGCATAGATGTGTCGAGCCATGTCAAAAGAATATCTCTGCATAGGATGATGTGATGTTATTCGATGCATATGATAAATGACTTTGACTTTAGCTGTGAAGGTAAGAATTAACATTTTCTAAACACTTTATATAACATAAGCTGTGAAGTATAAAACCTTTAAATTCTTCTATCTGTAGGTTCGCGGTTTGTCTGTTAAGGCTGGTAAGGACCTAAAGTACACGGTGTGGCAAACGCTACCATGCATCTTTAAAAATGTTCTCGCAGTCTTGACCACCTGGACAGGATCTGGGAAGAAGACCAGCTTCAGGAACCTTTCTCTCAGGAATATTCTTCAAAGTAAGTTATTTAGTACTTTGCTGTTAGATTCTTGTTCATTTTATAAAGACTTCTCAATCATGTCAGACCATTTAAATACATTAACGGATTAATGTGTTACAGGAGCAATACGGAAGAATGCTGCCAGCTGGGATTCCACTGACAAGGCTGTCCAGAACCAGGTCACCAGGTACCTTAAAGGGGCAGCTGACCATGCAGGTGGGAGGAGACGTCGCGGGGGTACAAGGGACCTGCCGTGAATACGGATGATACGGCACCAGCACAACGCTTGTCACCTCTTGATGCAGCCACTGCACCGCCCTCAACAACAAAGCACTACAGAAGCTGATCAAGGGCCCTCCATCCATAGCCACCTGACAATACGTACCTACATTGGACTTTTGACTCGTTTGTTTATATTGATTAGAGTATTATTTTTATTACTAGTGTTATCTGCATTGTTGGGGAAGACTATAATTAATCTGAACAAAATTGTTAAGATTAAATTGAATACATTTGCACATGTATATTTTGTATGCTTGCTGAATAATGCACAGGTTTTTTTACATGCATCTTTGCATTATTTGAACAAAATTGTTGGGATTGAATTAAATACATTTGCACATGTATATTTTGTATGCTTGCTGTATAATGCACAGGTTTTTCAATTGCGTCTTGCCCTTGCACTATTTTAAATAAAATGTTAGGATTTAATTAAATGCATTGTCATTTGTGATATAAGTGAAATCTATAATATTTATTAATAATAAAAAGCCTAATATTGGGGTATGAGGCATCCCGCTGGGATCTGTGCAAAAAAAGCGGCTTGCCGCGGGTGCGCCGCCGTCGGGCCGCTGATCAGGGTATTGTTTATTAAAAGCGGCCCACCGGTGTGGCGACCGTGGCAAAAAGGCGGCGTGCCGCTGGTCAGCCGCTTTGCAAAAAAGCTCAGCGGCCGAGGTGGCAAAAAACAGGCGTGCCGCCGGTGGCCTGCTTGCGTGTTGCCTACTGGGGTGATGCATGTTTTGGCCATTTTGAAAGGTTCAAGATTTTCTATTTGTGCATAACTATTTTACATTTACAATTAGATTAATACATCTGTAGATTATCCGATACAATCAAATGGATGGTTATAAAAAGCCATGCCATCACAATGCATAATGACGCACAATAGCTGACCTTGCAATGTTAGAAGAAAATAATTCAAATTATAATAATAGCCTAATAATGAATATTATTTATTGGCGCCTTTCATATCACTCATAGCAGGATTTCTGGCGAAATTGCACTTTCCAGATGGAATTTACTGACAAGTGAGGGATCTCAGCCGAGTTATGCGAGACGTGTTAGTCGGTATAATAGGCTTGGCGCATAAGTACATTAAGTTTCCGTACACGGCGTGTGAACAGGCAATCAAAAAGCACAATTTGCAGCTATGTCCGGTATCCCAAATGTAATCGATGCTTTTGACTGCACTCATGTTGCCATAAGGAGACCGAATGAGAATGCTTCATTAATCGAAAGCATTTTCATTCCACCAATGTCCAAATAACTTGTGATGCAGACATGTTGCTCTAATGTTACCCATTTCCCCCACCCGTGGCAGAAACTTTCGCTATGAAGCGGTATAGACGCTTTTCGACATCGACTGATATCTGACCACTTTTTTTATTTCAACCACGGCATTCACAGCGTCTGCAACCTTTTGCCACTCCAACGCATTTTCGCCGATCGTAATAGGCACACTGTGCGCATAAAACAACATTTTCCTCCTCTTTTCCACCTCGCCAACAATATTTTCTACTTGACATTGAGTGAAGTTTTTTTTTTCAAACATGTATTTATTGGGTTTTAGTTCCTTTTACAACAAAGGCAAGTACAACAAAAAGAAAGAAAAGAAACACAAACGGATGGTATGCACGAACGGAACAGTCGTACATAGCCCATCCATCCGCCCTCCCCACATCTAAAGAAACGCAGAAGTTCTGTTAAGTTATGGTACCATCATAGAATACTAAAATGATATATGCAAATAAGCAGGGATTTACACAGTGAAGAATAAAATTACAGTATGAACAGATCTATACAAAAAATTAAATAAATAAATATTATAATAATAATAATAAAAAAGATATATAATTATATATATAAATATATAAATTATATACATATATTAACATTTATATATAAATTATAATAAAAATAATATAGAATAAATTAAAACTAAAAAGGGTATATATATAAAAGGGGAGATACAGCCACAGACACAATCAAATCGGTACGATACTCCCTACATCACTTCATATAGTTTCGTTGTCCAGGAAATTATAAAAAACTCTCCAAATACTCCAAAACCTATCGATCTTGTTTTTTATGAAGTAACTTATCTTTTCCATTGCCAGATAGGAAGTGTCTCCGTTTAACCATTCAGAGACGCCACATGTAGTTGTTTTTTTCCATGACTTAGCAAGGCACCTTTTAGCCTCCAAAAGACACATACTAATTAAAAGCTTTTCATCATTAGTTATCACAAAATTGACAGGATAAATATTCAGGATACATAACTTACGATCAGTAGGAACCACCTTGCCAATAATACAACCAATAACTGTCAGTACCTTTTTCCAGAAGCGTAAAACCTGCGGACAGCTCCACATACAATGAAACAGTGACCTCCTTTGATGGCTACACTTAATGCACGTGTCGGGAATATTAGGGTTAAAGCGGTGCAGCTTTATAGGAGTAATGTATTGTCTACTCAACCATTTATATTGCAGTTGTCTAGAGTATGTGTTAACTGACTGAGTTTTCACCAAAGAGTAGGCCTATGACCATTCTTTCTCAGAAACATATAAATCCATATTCCAGGCACGCAATATATCATTTGAGGACTCTTTAGATCCACTAACAAACAGATTGTAAAGCACAGACACCTGACCCCTAGTTCTTAAGTACTTTAAAGTAGTGTCTTCTAAAATGGACAAGTGGGGGAGCGCCAGGCTATTGCACTGCTTAGATAGAACGTAATTTCTGATTTGGAGATATTTAAAAAAATGTTTTGTAGGAATACCAAATTTGGATTTAAGTTCCTCAAATGACATAAATTCCTTTCCATTGTACAAATCAAATATTTTAGCAAGACCTTTGGAGGACCAAAGTTTAAAACCTGGGTCTGCCCTGCCTGGGTAAATGTCAGTGTTACCAAAGATGGGTGTGAGTTGGGAAAGCTGTTTTGTCCTACCCCTGTAAGCAATGGCATTATGCCAAATCCTTATCGTGTTTTTCAAGAAAGGATTTTTGGTATTTTTAAGAAGCTTTTTCCTATCTGCTGAATACAAGTACAGATGTAATGGTATTGTAATATTCTGCGATTCCATTGCAACCCAAGCTGGGGGGTGGTCATTGACAAAGTAGAACATACCAGCCCTAATCTGTGCAGCCCAAAAGTACCACAGGAAGTTCGGAAATTGCAGTCCACCTCTGTCATATGGCAAATACAACAAGGAAAGTCTAAGTCTAGGCCGTCTATTATTCCAGATGAAGTTTGAGAATGTTTTGTTAAGCAATTTAAAGAAGCAAGGAGCTGGAGAAAGTGGGATTGACTGGAAGAGGTATAAAAATTTACTTAAAACTGACATTTTTTGGATATTAATGCGACCGATTAAGGATATGGGCAATTTGGTCCATCTATCTATCAACTGTGTGACATTCTCCACAAGGGGGTCATAGTTAACTGAAGTGATTTTGTCAATAGTGGGGGTAATTTTGACACCTGAATAAGTAAAACCTTGTTTTGACACATTAAATGGTGTAGAGATCGGAGGACTATTCCTCTCATTTTCTGTCAAAAACATTATCACTGATTTACTGTTGTTTATTTTATAGCCTGAGAAGGTACCAAATGTTTTCATCAACCTCAGCAGGCCAGGTATAGTTTTTCCCAATCTGGAGCAAAATAAAATGACGTCATCCGCGTACAACGAGATACGATGTTCTACGTCTCCGACTTTAATTCCTGTAATGTCAGCATGCTTGCGGATTGATTGCCATAGCAAGTGGCTCCATGGCCAGGACAAAGAGTAAGGGAGAAAGAGGGCAGCCCTGTGACGTTCCCCGGTTAAGCCTAAAAGGCTTTGACACAAGTCCATTAGTTAGTATCGTGGCGTGTGGGTTGGAATACAGAAGCCGGATCCATCTGAGAAAACCGACACCCAGACCAAATCTACGCAGGACATCAAATAAGTACCACCACTCTATCCTGTCAAAGGCTTTCTCTGCGTCCAGTGACAGGACAGATTGGTCGGGAAGGCCAGAGCTATTAAATAAAATATTAAGCAGTCTCCTTGTATTATGGAAGCCCTGTCTGCCCTGTACAAATCCACTCTGGTCCAAGTGGACCATCCGAGGAAGGACTGGTTCTAACCTCCTCGCCAGCACTTTGCATAAAATCTTAAGGTTTTAGAAGCGAGATCGGTCTATAAGAGCCACATTGAGTTGGCGTCTTTCCAGGTTTCAGTAATATTGAAATTATTGCTGTGTTTAGCGAAGGAGGGAGGGATCCCACATCAAATAATTCCCTGTACATATCGAGAAGGGGTGGTATTAATTTGGATTTAAATATTTTGTATATTTCAATTGGAATTGCATCTGGCCCTGGTGTTTTACCTCCCCCCAGGCCAAATATGGCCTCAGATATTTCCCCAGTCTCAAGATTGCGGTCCAGTGGGTCTAACAATTGTTTATCTACTATGTCAAAAGACAGTGTATCCAAGAAGTCCTTTTGGATAATCGGGGCCAAACCTAAGTATTCAGAGGTATATAAGTTCTGATAGAAACACTGAAAGGTGTCGCTTATCTTTCCCGGGTCCGAAGTAGTGTCTCCTTTTTCTGTCACAATGGAATTTATTGCCCTCTCGGTTTCCATCTGTTTTATGCGCCAGGCAAGTAGCTTACCCGACCTCTCTCCCTTATCATAATAACATTGTTTTAATCTCATCAAGCTTTTTGTCGCCTTATTTATAGACAGAACATTATACTTTGCTTTGAGTTTGTTAAGTTCCATAAAAAGTAACCGGTTGGGATTTTCAAAAATGTTGGTCTCGGTTTCTTTAATTGCTTTTTCAAGTTTCTCTAATTCTAGTCTCTGAGATTTATATTTAAAGCTGGTAAAACGTATCATTTGGCCTCTCAAAAAGGCCTTAAAAGGTTCCCACCTCACAGAAGCAGTTGTCTGATTAGTGTTGCTTTCAAAATATAAATCTATTTGTTTACCAAGGTACTCTATAAAGCATGGGTCCCTAAGCCAGAATGATTGTAAGCGCCATCTTGGGGGGCGTGGTACCCCATTCGAAAATTTAATAAGAAGTGAGGTCGGAGCGTGATCTGAGAGTAGGATGCTATCATACCAGCATTTTGAAATTTTTGAAATCAACTCTGCTGAGACCAGATAATAATCGATTCTAGAAAAGTTTTGATGAGTGCCGGAGTAACATGAGAATGTCCTCTGGGTAGAATATTTACTTCTCCATACATCTATCAGATTAAAATCTTTCATGCACTGAAGCAATTCTTTTGTAGTCAAGGGATGAGAGGTGTCAACACCTGTGGATCTGTCTGATTCCGGTCGGAGTGTGCAATTAAAGTCTCCACCCATGATAATTTGGCCAGGTAAAGCAGCTAGCAGCAAGAAAAGCTGTCTAAAGAAGGCAGTGTTATCTATATTCGTCCCATATACATTGACCAAATTTATTTTAACTGAAAGAAGTTCACATTCAATAATAAGGTATCTGCCAAGCCGGTCTTCAGTGGCACATATAAGCTTAAAGGGCACAGTTTTGTGTATAAGAGTTATTACCCCTCTTGAGTTGGAGCTAAAAGAGGCTGAAAACACCTGACCCGGCCATCTCCTTCTCACCCTTGTCACATCCTCCGAGGTCAAATGTGTCTCCTG